>PVHX01003953.1:111558-133915 GCA_004024805.1 Geosciurus inauris
TCAGGGGCACTCGACCACTGAGCCACATCCCCAGCCCTATTTTGTGTTTTATGTAGAGACAGAGTCTCACTGAGTTGCTTAGCGCCTCACCGTTGCTGAGGCTGGCTTTGAACTCGCGGTTCTACTGTCTCAGCCTCCCTAAGTGACTGTGACTAAGGATGAAAGTTACACAGGGACTACAAATAGGAAGAGAGAAAAAATGCAAGCAAATTAATCTTTCCAATAATAGAATGGCACTTTTCGTATGTCACCCCTAGTCAGAAAGTTGCTAAGTCTTCAATTCTATACATACAGTGAAGGTCTATGCCTTAGTCTGCCCTCAAGGACCTGCCAGACCCTCTCCATTTTTTCTCTTTTCAGTTTCACCTCCCATTCCTCCCCTCTACAGATACTAGCCAAGACTATTTGTTCATTTTTCCTCCATCCCTTCCTTCTTACCACCTTCCTGTTCCCTGATATTGCTCATGTCTTTCCCCCTTCTGGGAGGAAAAAAACCTATCCCTCTTCTCTATCCTATTTGAGTCAAGTTCCTTCTCCAAGACCCATTCAAATCCCTAAAGAGTCTTTCCCAGAGTATTCTACCCATGGCAATCTCCCTTGCTAAGGATCTCACATGCCTTACTGGTCACACCCATCACTCAAGCACACCAAAGTCTTTCAAAAATTCCCTGGTATTTTATTTCTTAAGAATCCCAATTTCTACTATATTTTCCCTTGAGAGTAAAGACTACAACTTGTGGTTTTTTTCCCACATCCTCCTCAATACTTGGCTCATGCACAGAAAGTGGTCTGAAAATATGTAGCTCCCTATTTGTTCTCCCAATATGTTCAGGGCAACAAAAAGCATTATGAATTAAATTTACCTTCTGATTCAATGGTGATATAGTGTCTATGGCAGAATCAACAGGAAAAATCTGAATCCTCTGTTCTGTATAGGTGTGAAAGTTCAGAAGAGCTGTCACAAGATCTTGAACAAAAGCCAGGGCTTGCCCAGCAATATCTCGCATCTTCAGCTTTAAAATGAAAATTGCACTCAGTTGAGGTCACCTATCAAATTATTATTCTAAAACAACTTTATTAAGCCTACTTCTGGATAAAACTCTTGAATTTTACTGTAACTGTTCCTCATTCATTTGCGTCTACCTAAATTTTAATATTCCTATCTAAGTAAATTAGAAAGCTACCAGTCTTTAGCAAATACACCTCCTTCCACTTAACCTTGACCATTTAAGTGCAAAGTCCAGCAACATCAAGAAAAGCATGGTTTAAAAAATTAAGGTAACCCATAATTCAGTTCTAATGTTACCAGATAAGAGAGACATCAAAAATTTGTATTACTCATTAATTCAATACAAAGCAAGTTACACAATTCAAAGAAATGCATGAGAAAGTAAAGCAATGATTTAGCACACTGAACAGAGATCCAAACAACTAATTCTTGTTTCTGGAAAGTTTGACGTACATATGATTCAAAATAAGAACAGGAACTTCATCTTTTACCTGATGCCTTCTATTGTGGAGTGGAACATTGAGCGCGTTATACTGACTATACTCTACAAAACAAAAATGAAGTACATTAGGTCTCTCGTTTTAAATTTACAGAAAAACAGTTTAACTATAAAACTAACAAATGTTCTGCAGCAAAATTAGCTTCATGTGAGAATTTAAAATGATCAATAACATAATCACAGTATGAGAATAACAAAATTTGTATGGAATCAGAAGTTTCTCAGATAAAATGATACTTTTAACTTTTTTTTAAACTTTAGGATAGAAAAACAATTTCTATGTTTCCCCTTCTTTTTTTTTTAGTACCCGGGATTGAACTCAGGGGCACTCGAACACTGAGCCACATCATTGTTGCAGCTCACTTTCCTCCATACTGATTTCTCTTTCACCTGTACCATACTTAACCTTCTACCCTCACCCTGCCCCTCATGCACACAAACTTTTCTTTTACTTAGCTAGTCTGTTAGGCTCTCACCTGTTTCCATTTTCTTCATTCCCACAGCTCAAAACAAAGCGCATCACTTCGCCTATTTCCCCATCACCCATTCACTTCCAATCCGTATGCTAGTAATATGGGGTCCATCCTACATGGAAGCGTTCCCTCAAAGGTTTCTAGTCTTCTCAAAATCACCAAATCAAGTCACCAAAACCATTTGCCTCTACCACCATTACCTTTATGACCTTTCCACAGTAATATGCAGAACTGACCAGCACCACTTGGTTGAAACACTTCTTTCTCCATTGCTATCTATCTCATTCCATTTCTCTAGTTTCTCTCCACCACAGTCTCTCCCTTCCCTCACCCCCACACTTCCACCATTACTGAGATGGAGAAATCAACACAGGCAACTGACCATGGTCTGAAACTAGAGCCAAAATAAATCCTTCCTACTTTTAAGTTATCTCAGGTATTTTATCATATCAATGGAAAGCTAACACATCTTATTTATTTATTTATTTACTCATTCACTCATTCATTGGTACTGGAGATTGAACCCAGGGGTGCTTTATCACTGAACCACATCCCCAGCCCTTTTTGTTTTTATGTAGAGACAGGGTCTCACTAAGTTGCTTAGGGCTTCACTAATTTGCTGAGGCTGGCATTGAACTTGCAATCCTCCTTCCTCAGCCTCCCAAATCACTGAGATTATAGGCAGGTGTCACCATACCCACCTCAATTTTCCTTATTTCTGTCAAATGAACCACAATCTTTCCCCTTCACTGCCTCCTCTCTCTTCCTAGCCTCCCTGGAAGAACTAAGCTGTTCTTACTCCTTCCACAGAATCTTGAGCACCTCTCTGGCAGCCCAGGCTCAAGCCCCCATGATGGCACACCAGGACTATCACCATAAAAGCCTCAGCCTCCCTTTCCCATTCCAAGGCAATCTACACTCTATTGCTAGATTAATCTTGTGAGTATGTGAATCTCATCAGGACAGTGCCTGGTTCAAAAACCTCTCCAACAAACAATGGCCTTCTAAACAAAATCCTATGTCCTTAGCCCCAAACTCTGGGTCCAGTACCACTCTACTTTTCAGAACCTATCACTGCCCTCTGCATCCCACCCCTAGTCTTCTGTTATACTTAATTTCTGTTCCTGGGGCCATGGTAGAACTCTAGTCCCACATACTATACTTCGTGCAAATTCTTTTGCTTGTTTTCCCTACCGTCTGTCCAATAAAACCTGCTCTCACACACACAGGCCTGACTCGAAGCACACTTTCTCTGGGGAAGGCTTTCTCAAACACCCACAGATTTATGTCTCTTTCCCCTACAACTCCACATAGTTCTTCATGGCACAGTCTAGTTTGTATTTTCTACACCGATACTTCTATGTCTATCTTTGCCCTATAGACCATAAATTCCTTAAGGGTACAGATTTTGTCTTACAAATGTTTGTATCTCCTACACTACCTACCCATCTAGGCACTCAGCAAATTATCTCTAAATATTTTGGGACTAAAAGTAGCTAACCCACATGTGACAGAAGGACTTAAAAACAAGGTGATGAGTAGTACTGGAAAAGAAAGGATAACAATATTCAGGAGGAAGTTATTTCAACCTGATAACTAACCAATACAAGGCTTAAAATGAAAATTCAATATCAAGGTTTCAAATTCAGGGAATCAAAGTATGCTAGTTTTATTTACACTGATATAGAAGCTACAAACAGATGTTGTTTTCAAAGGGGAATTTAGGTTTTTGATACAATACTAACAAATGCTTATTTTAGTGTTGTACCAAACTACTACTACTATTTGCCTGTGGTTTCTTCTCTTTCCTCTCTCTCTCTCTTTTTTTTTTAAGGTCATCCTAAGAAAAATTTAGGTAAGTGAAAAAATGAATTTCAATTATGTCATCACAGAGAAAGGAAATGTGCATTAATTTGAATATGTTTCAAAATCCAAACAATTAAATATTTTCTTCACTTTCGAGGTCTTGACTTAATTCTCATCTAAAAGTTACAAATTTTACACCTGTTACACATGTAAGGTATTGTTTAGTTTTGTTTTGTTTTTTGTGGTAATGGCAATTGAACCCAGGGCGTTACACAGGCAAGGCAAGTAATCAAGTGATCTATCACTGAGCTCTATCCCAAGTCCTTTTTATTTTTGTTTTTGTTCTGTTTTGTTTCGGTATTAGAGACTGAACCAGGGGCGCATGACTATATAGTTGCATCCCCGGCCCTTTTTATTTTTTATTTTGAGATAAGGTCTTACTAAGTTAGGGCCTCACTAAGTTGCTAAGGCTGGCCTCAAACTTGTGATCCTCCTGCCTTAGCCTCCCAAGTCGCTGAGATTACAGGCATAAAGTAAGCTCAGTCTTTTTTATTTTTGAGACATGACCTAAGTTGCCCAGCCTGGCCTCAAACTTTTGATCTTCTCACCTCAGCCTCCCAAGATGCTGAGAGTACAGGTATAAGCTACCACACCCAGTTGTTGTACCATTTTTTAGTATTTTTTTTTTAAAGTTCTTTTTGGTTTCTATTGGGTGTGTAATTTACCAGACCATCTCCAGAACAAAGGAAGCAGGGCTTAACCAAGGCAGATTCATAACTGTCACTGGGGATGGACCAAAGGGCAATACCAAGCTGAAAAGATCCACCTCCCACTAGCAATCCCTCCCCACCAGAAATAAGAACTTTGCTCATATTTGACTACTTTATGTGCAGTTCACTTTTACCATGGGATATAATAAATATGTGCAATACAAAAATGTATATTTGAGTTTTTTCCAAGACTGGCTTTGGAGTGGTTATATGATCATTTAAAATCCCCCCTATGAAATATGAGAGCCTAAGCTAATGAAAAGAACAAAAAGAAAGCAACCCTTCATTCAGCCAATTAAATTTTTGCTAAAGTGATTAGAATTGTTTTAATTAGTTGGCTACTACAGTGAAGTCCAAAGTTGCACATAATAGAAAACTGTACCCAATACCTACTTGTATCATTAAAAGGTACTTTTTCATTGATGATTGATAAGGATTCCTCTAATCTACCTGACAAATCTTCATGAAGACTCTTTAACTGTAATTGACTGAAAGAAAAAACATAAAGCCACATTATCCCCCATCAGACAGTGAAACGTCATTTGCTTATTACCTCAACAGCTGGTTTCATGCTTTCCGAGAACTGTGCCTGACATCTGGTACACTCTGAACAGAGAGTTGTTAAAAGATGAAGATACGAGAAATACTATGCCTGGATTCCAAAGCCCCTGAGACTTCTGCAGAATGGCATAAGAATTTATCATATTTCCAGTGTCTTACAAAACTTAATTCTTCCCAGCTCAGAGTAATTTCAAAGCCACTTCAAAATCATAAATTTTCTCTTTATAACACAAATGTTTGTTCAGTATTACTGCAAATTTTTTTTAAAAAAGTATTATATCAGATTTCTTGAGCTCAAAAGATGATGATTTGTTTTGATTCAATCATGAGCACAGGTACACATCTAAACCATTCATGTAATTCTACCAATGCAACTGAAATAAGCAAGAAATTCATTTGAGGGATCCTGTTAAAATGTAAGATATTATGTTACATACCAAATAAATGCTGCAGTATGACTTCAGCAGGCATTGCTAAATAATAACTTTAATTTAGATATCCCTAAATTACATCATAACCTTTGTTTTATTCAAAATGTACCATAAAAAGGTTGGCCAAGTGTTTATTAGTCAGCTTTCCTGCATGGATCCTCTCTTTAGGGCAATCTGAAAAAGAAAGTTCCTAGTCTTCAATACGTCCCAAAATGTTGTCTGCCATGCCCAACATATCTATAGGCTGAGGACTAATAAGCATAAGCCACTCTCTCAAGAATGATAAGGCGCCAGAGAATGATAAAGGACTCTAGAGATACCCTGCTCCCATCTCCTCATCTCAAATGTAAGACAGACAAGACAGAGGAGCTGTTAAAACCAAAACTCAGGTCTTTTCTTTGAGAGTCCCTTGGAATTTATGTTTCTACATACCATTCTTCCGTTCGAAGTCGACATTCCTTGGCCTCCTTTTCTAGAGTCTGAGATTTTACCTGAATTTTAGAAGAACAAGAAAAGTTGACAGATTAGGCTACAGGTGGGAGCACACTTGGGGAACACTCAGGCTACAAGGTCACCTGCAATGATTAACTCTATGCTCTATAAAGTACACAACAATTTACAGAAGCCTTAATTCATTTTTAAAACATTCTAACAATGTTAGAATGAACCTTACTTCTAGTTTAGCTTTGTCATTTTGCAGTTTCTCAATGGTTTCCATGTACTTTCGTGTCAGGCCATCAACCACAGCTTGGTGCTGGGCAGCTTCCGTCTCCAGAGCAGACAGCCGACTCCGCAGCTCTGCTTCTACATGCTTGTGCTGTTCATCAGCTTCAAAAAACTGAAAAAGAAAAGAATATTTTTTCCTTCTCACAATCTAACATATATATAAATGAGGAAAAAAAAAACCAGCAGTGACTATTCACTGAGCTACTTCCATATGTCCCCGTATGCTCACTGTGCTAAACCCAATAGGCATTATCTCATTTAATCCAACATCGAATCAGAAGTAGTACTTTTTGTCATCCCTCCATTACAAATGTGGAAACTGAAACTTAAAAGGGTTATATAATTTGTCTAATGTCTCAAAGTTAAAATGCAGTGGAAATGAGATTTAAATACAAGAAACCTACCCTAAAACCTGTACCTCTTTCTTCTCAGTCTCATGAATTTCTATCTGAAGCACAGAATTCAACTGATGAGAGTATAACTTCTACTCGGCTTACTTCCACACTGAAATAATCAAAAATTTAAGTGCTATTCCTAAAAAAGACAAAGCTCTTTCTCTTTTTTGGTACCAGGGATTGAACTCAGGGGTATTCGACCACTGAGCCACATCCCCAGCCCTATTTTGTGTTTTATTTAGAGACAGGGTCTCGAGTTGCTTGGCGCCTCGCCATTGCTGAGGCTGGCTTTGAACTCGCGATTCTCCTGTCTCAGCCTCCCAAAGTGCTGGGATTACAGGCATGCACCAACATGCCCAGCCAAAGCTCTTTCTCTTAATAAGAATTTAATACTAATTAAGAATTATGAATACATAAAACAGAAAACACAAAATTCAAAAGTTCATTTCTTAAGACTGCCAAAGATAAGAATTTGTGCATATTTATTTTCCACCCTTTGACCAAAAAGAAAATAATCTAGAAGGATAATCGGACATACTACACTATGATTCTTTCAATATGTCCCATGGTTTGAGGCATACCAACAGCCATGGAGTAATACACAATGCCTGACAGTGACTTTTCAACATTGTATAAATATGCGAGTGCCTGCCATGAGTAAGGTTCTGTCTTGGAGCTGGGCATATAAAACACACCTGGTTCACACCCTCCAAGACCTTACAGTCTAACAGAGGTACTGATAAACACCAACTAAGCATCAATAAATTAGAAAGCAAACTCTATTTCTTGATAACCCCCATTAAATGACCCATCCAATCCTTTTCCTGTACAAAATGAATAGTGCCCAGTATATTTCTGTATTGTTAAATTATAAAGCTATTCTGCTGTACTCTGAGCAAATGCATATACTTCAAAGTAGACCTCCAAATCAAGACATATGTGAGATTTAAGAAATGAACAAATGACATTGATATATGTACTTAAAGACCTCAAAAGACATTAAAAATCCACCTGAACACAAAGCACTATATTTACATTGGTTTTTCCAACTTCCAGATTGTGTAACCCATATTTTTAATTGATAGAGAAAAACACAAAGATCTTTCTCACCTGTATATGCAACCGTTCATTTTCTTCTATCTTCTTTTGCAGATCTTCATCAAAGACACTCTTCTGCTCTTGGCTCAACTGAGAAGAAGATTCTCCACTTTTCTGATGGAAAGAATAAGTTATGTCCACATAACTTTCATCCTTTAGAGAAATATCCTAAGGTACACAGATTCTCTATCACCTTAGAAGCTTGTCTCTTCTATGTGTTCACCATTCTCAAATAATCCTGCAAAAGGTATACAGTCCATCATTTAACTTTTCCTATGTGACACAAATTGGAAGTTTAAATACTCCAGAAAGCAGGAAAACTTGAAAGAGAGAATGAGAGAAAACAAAAGATAAGATCTAATATTCTTTGCAGATAAATTCAGGGGTAGTTCTGCTAGAAGACAAAGAAGACCCAGAAAGCTAGTAATAATAAGTATGCTAATAAAAACCATTTCAATTTAATCTTCTAGTTTTGGAAATGAAAATTTTAGCAATCCTATGAGTCTGAGACTCATAGTCTGAGTCTTAAACTCCCTTAAGAAATTGTAATAAATAAGGTAGCAGCATTTCACAAAGATAAGCTTATTTAAGAAACCACAAAATTTCTAAATTTTTTAAAAAGCAATTATATAAAATGAAGTTATTATAAATAAACATAAGAAAAAAGCTCAAAGATTATGAAAAAATTCCTTCACTTTGCTTTTTTTTACTAATATTCACTTTTTCTACTGAGAATAATAGTACTATTTAAAAGATCTAATAATGAACATTTGTTTTCATATGATACATAGAACTCAGACTATTCAAGGAACAGTCTAACAATGCAATTGTGTTCAAACATCAGTCACCACCCTTCTCTGCCTTTTCTGTATCCTCATTCATCACTTAAAATGAAGTTACCTACTGATCCAATATGCATTAGTTTTAAAAGCCCTCTGAGAACAGAGAAGCTATATATAAACAACAACAACAGTAACATGAAATATCAATCATGTCTGAACACAAGAGATGCAAAAAGAACAATGCTGAATGACATATTCTGGGGTCCTCAAGTGCTTCCAAATTTGGAAAGCTTTAATTAATACTAATTCATAAGTGTTATACCCACACTTCTGCTAAACAGTTGTAGTCTAGCAGGGGAGGGGATATTAATAACCTGGTACACTTGTTTGAAGTCTAGATGGCTGTTTCCTTCCCAGAGGTCTTTCAAAATTTCCAGGACATGTGTATTTTGACGACTTACCAAGTGACTCTAATACATGTCTATTTTCCCGTTTCCCCCTTTACTTGAACATTAGCACTTCAGAGAATCCTCGCATGTAGGGAAATGCATACGGAAAAGGTATTCACATATTATGTGGCAAACAGAGTCTGAGGCACTTTCACAAGACCCCATTTAACCCTCACAATGAGACACACACTACTTCTTAAGAGTCACTGTGCACTTTTATCCACTCTACTATTACTGCTTCTACCTATACATTCTGGAAGATGGCTCTCTACACCTACAAGACTCTATCACTAGCCCCTACTACCCCGACTCAAAAGCAACTTCTTAGTAATAGGAGATTCAAAAGTACTAGCTCATCCATCCTACATCAGTAGCAATTTTGCCTCACCAAAAAAAAATTAAGGGAAAACATTTATTTTTATATCTCAAGACAAGAACACTAAATTGGCCTCATAAGAACAAAAACTATGAAAATATATCTATTGTAAACTTACAAACCTAAGTTGAAACCTGTGTTTCAACTGTTACTTTCATATGAGTAGTTACAGTTTGTCAATATCTCTCACTTTATTTGCCCTACTTTGGGTTAATGGCAACTTGGTGTAACTAAAAAATATCAACAATTGTGACCAATGTGAGATATTCCACTGACTTTTCTCAGCCACTAAATCAACTATGTACCAGTTTGCTGCTAATAAATCTCTTAAAACCGACTTTTGCACGCAAATGCCCCGGGGGACATTTATTAATAGCAAATGTCTGCTTTCTTGACCCAAAATCCAGATATAATAATGAAATGTTAGAGAACTTGGAGATGGGATCTTCTGCCAAAACCACTGTCTGCACCTCATGATGAACCACATTAACTTGCCTTTACTGAACCTACCTTGTTTTTCTTGCCTCGAGGCTCACTTAGCGCTAATTCATCTTGAAGTAGTTCTACTCTCTTGGCAAGCTGCAGATTTCTAAATGTCAAACTGTCCATTTCCTGTTGTAGTTTCCTCAATGACTGATCCTTCATTTTCAGTTGTTCCTATATCAAAGTGAAAATAAAATGTACCTCACCCTTTAGCCTTGAGGTTTAGAAATAATGGGAAAAAAAGATCTTTGTTACAGGAAGATATAATCAAAACCTCTTCCTTTAGGAAATTCAAGTTGCATGTTTGTCATTTCAGTTCTTATGTTTTTAGCTGTGTTTTAGGACAAAATCATCTTTTGGCCGAACAAAGTAAAATTAAAAAAGCAAATATGCTGAAATAACAGAGTGTTGACAACTCAAAAGTAAAATATCGGCAACTATGTGTTGTTAAATCCATGACAGTGAACAGACACAAACCCTGAGGACACAAACTTATAAACCTGAATTTAAGAGAACTCGAAATTACTAATGATACCATTCAGTTAGCAAGGATGGGAAAAATGTATTTGTATTTCTTTTTTCTATAAATCCTCTTTGCTTGAATTTAAATCAGTCAAAATATTTTCTTTTTTCTTGTACTGGGAATTGAACCTAACCCAGGGCCTTATGCACACTAGGCAAGTGCTCTACTACTGAGCTATACCCCAGGCCCAAATGAAGTCTTTTCAGCCCATTTGTTTTTAACTATTTTTTAAAAAATATTTTTTGGTTGTAGATGGACACAATATCTTTTATTTTATTTACTTATTTTTATATGGTGCTGAGGATTGAACCCAGCGCCTCATGCATGCGAGGTAAGCACTCTACCACTGAGCCACAATCCCAGCCCCTATTTTATTTGTTTGTTTGTTTGTTTGTTCTATTTAGGTTTCATGATAGCAGAGTGTAATTCATTGTACACAGATGGAACACAACTTTTCATTTCTCTGGTTGTATGTGATGTAGAATCACAACATACATGCAGTCATACATAAAGCTAGGGCTATAATGTCCATCATATTCTACCATCTTTACTGTCCGCCTGCCCCCTCCCCGCTCCCACCCCTGTGAACAGAGTTCCTCCATTCTTCCCGTGTCCTCTCCCACATTATGGATCACTTATCAACGAGTACATTCAGCATTTGGTTTTCTAAGATTCCCGGCCCCTATTTTTAACTATTTAACTATTCCGATCTGTCAAAGATAAAACCCAATATTATCATAATACAAAATAGATTCAGAGGTTGTTCTATATCAACTCAATTTAAAGCTAAGTGAAACTAGAAACAAAATCTAAAATCTTAACAGTACACTTCTTGCTACCACTTTGAACTACTTATACCACAATAGGGTAATAAAATGGAAAGCTAGATAGAAACATTTAGTTGGCCCTATTTTGAAAAAAACAGAATAGTCAGGTGTAGTGGTCTATAATCCCAGCTAGGAAGCTGAGGCAGGAGGATCCCAAGTTCAAGAGTAGTTCAACAACTTATTGAGACCCTATCTCAAAATAAAAAATAAGAAAGGGTTGAGGATGTGGCTCAGGTGAAATGCCCTTGGGTTCAATCCCTAGTCTATCTGTCTGTCTGTCTGTCTCTCTCACTCACACACACACACAAAGTCAAGTCCATGAATATTTACCATACCCAGCAATTCATTTAAAGCCTATTACTGGGGAAAGTATTTCCTATCTTGTTGTAGTCTGCTTTCATGTTTGACACCCTCCTGCTGCTGGTTGTGTCTGATTAATTTGTAACAATAGCACCAACAGTGGTGGCAGTGGCGATGGTGACCACTGCTTCCATCTATGGAGCACTTGTTATATATTAGGCCTTGTGCTCAGTATATTTATTATGTTATTCAGGGTTTACAACAACTTGACAGGAGTGATAACATTATCATCCCCCTTGCAGAAACTGGAGTTGAGAGAGAGATTGGGATGGGGGTCTTCTGAAATTAATGACTGGTTAGTGGAGCTAGAACATTAGTCAACTGGTGGTAACTTATAATAATATAAAGAAATAACTTTTCTTTTTATTATTCATTACAATAGACATTGTAATTACAATACAATTGACACTCTGCCAGTCTGCTAGATTAGACTGTTAGGTTGTCCAAGATAGAATCCATATCCTACAATTCAATTATCCACCATTTAAAAATATCAGTAAGCAATATTTATTACATGCCTACCAGAATGAGGTAAAAACAAATTCCTTCCTTTCCTATCATATTTCTCCACTAAGGTTAACAAAGGTGCTAATAGTAAAATTTATAACTCAGTGTTCAGATTAACAAAGGTAATTAATATCAACTAGCTCAACTAAAGGCAAGATTCATAGACTAAATGATTTATATATTCAAATCCATTTATTAGGGCCCTACCATCTGCTGAGTGCCAGGAATACAAATATGAATACAACATAGCCCCCTCCAAGTGCTGTCTGGAGATGACCACAGATGAGAAGCCCCATTAATCCAGATGAATTTAGCTAAATAAAGGCAAGGTACAGAAGAAATGCATTAAAATCAAATAACACTTTTAAAGTAATATTTAGCTAAGAAAATGAAAATATAATAGTCATTCCCAACCAAGTAGGAGCATTAAACACAAAAAAATATTACTATCCCCTATCCTTAGTGAATCAGTGTCAGAGTTGGGCCTTTAACCCTGAAAACTAGTTAATTCCCTGCTTTGAGTATCACCAAACACTTAACATTCACAACACAAATGACCTGTTAGATACCTTTAAAGCAGCAGAATTTGCTTGTTCATCCACAACACCTTTTTTTAAGACTTGATTCTGAGCCCGGAGCTAAAAATAGAGAGAGCAATAATTATTTCTTAATATAAAGCAATTAGAGATCATTTGTAATTACTTCATAGGAATAATTACACTGAATAAATATCTTCTCGTATGTACATACACACACACACACACATATACATGCACGTGCGTGCCCCTAAAGAGAATAGCAAATATCATAATTTGCTGTTTTATAAATAATGGGACACAGGCTGACTTCCACAATGACATAAAACTAATGGATGGCAAAACTCTGACTAAAATCCATGTCTCCCATTTTTAGTCCATCATTCCTCACGTGAAACCAAGTCAGCTCCTTAAATTAAAAGTAATACAAAAATAAAAAGAAGAATAAAAAAATACTACAAATAATAGGGTACTAAATATGCCATTTTCCTTGAAATTCTGGCACATTATTAGTAAAATACACACAGTTGTACACATTATGGAATAAGAATTATATAAAAAAGTCAAACTGTGGGGCACCAACATCCCAGCGGGACACTGCCTAATATTAGACATGCAAATGTCATCACAGACAATGGCCTCAGAAAGGTAGATTTGTTATCAGGCAAGGCAGTGCACAAAAACTAAGAAGCAGGTTCAGTTTCTAAAATGTTCCCTTACATGTGAACACTCATTATAGACCAGGCACCATCCTAAATGCTTTCCACGTCCTCATCTAATCCTCAAAATCCTAGGAAGTAGGTATTCTAATTACCTCCAGTTTAGAAATGAGGAAGGTGAGGCACAGAGAAGTGGGTAGCGATGCTGAGGCTCAGACCCTCGCAGTTTTGACTCCACTGTTATAATACTAACTAGACAATGGTGGCTACTATTTTACAAAGCTATGTTGAAAGGACAGCAGGAGGCTGGTAAGGTAGGGCAAGCCCCAGTAGAACTTAGTAGAACCAGATAAGGAACCTCCGCTGAAGCACTTTTGAAACTATAGTGTTTCACAAATGAAAACAGAAGTCTCATAATTAGAATGGACTCAAAGGGACAATAGGTGTATTTTTTATACTTTGACCAAGGAAGGCATTGTACTAAATGATACGAGAGACAGGAAGAAGTAAAAGATGTGTCTCGGGTTGGGGTTGTGGCTCAGTGTTGGAGCACTTGCCTAGCACATATGAGGCACTGGGTTCGATCCTCAGCACCACATAAAAAGAAAGAAAGAAAAAGGTGTTCCCTATTTTTGAAGAACTTGTAATTTAAAAGATAATTAGCAGGGGCTGGGATTATGGCTCAGTGGTAGTGTGCTCGCCTAGCATGCTTGAAGCACTGGGTTCGATCCTCAGCACCACATAAAAAAAAAATAAAACAAAGATATTCTGTCCACCTACAACAATAAATAAACAAATATTAAAATTTTTTTTAAAAAAGATAATTAGCAATACTAGTACTTCCCACTCTTTAAAAAAAGAATATGGACATTACAACTCATTATTAAGTCCCAAGTTTTCGATTCTGCTGATATTTCAATGAAATTGATACAGGTGCATTAACAGAAAATACTGCTTTTTAAAAAATCTTTATCTAAAATACCTGTGTATTATTTATTAAGTAGGAAAGGATAATGATGATTAGTTTGGCATACTCTATTGCCATTCTAATTATACTTTGTAGCATTTGAGGCTCTCTGCACTTCAGCATCACTATCACTACTATGACTGCACAACGGAATGAGCATATGTCAAATGCTGATAGTGCTGTGATCAGTCTGGTCTTTTAGGTTCCATCTTCCTCCTCTCCCTCCACAGAGGGAAGGCAAACACAGTGTTTCTGTTTTAGATATAGTTACAAGATTCCCAGATGAGCTCTAATGCTATTAGGAGATGAGTATGGTGAATTCAATATATGTTGATATCAACTAAGAAACAACTGCCCTCTAGTCTCCATTAGACACAAAAACTCTCCAAAAGACAAAGTAGGCTATTTCCAGCCACTGCACATCAAGTTCTTCTGTTCCTTTCATTGGAGGACAGTACCTCCAAACCCCAACTATGCAGCCCTCTTAATCCTTTTAAATCTCATTTTTTGTTGTCCTGTAGTCTGATTAACTTTATCTTTACTTTGAAAGCATACTTTCTTCCCTTTGGCCAATCAGACCCCATCTATTGTTCTAGGAGCCACTTCTTACCTCTGATCCTACTTCCTCCATAATTTTTTCCTAATTGCGCCCTGTGGCACATAGTGAGCTTGCTTCTCAGTTTCTTTGGCACTTACTAGTAATAAGGCATCTCTCATTAAACTGTTCAGTTTTAATTTTACTTCTTAAAGTTATAAATTTTATATCTGCTAATTTATGTATGATTTCTGTACTCCTCTCCCATCTGTAAATTTAAACTGTTCTTCATGGTAAAGATTCCAATGTACTTCCTTATATGTCCTGCTTACAATGAAAGACCAATGCTGTGGATAGAGAAAGCACTCAAAGTTTTAGTCAATTAATCAAATTATTGAATATAAAAGGTATTTAAATGTAAAGCATTATACAACTCTAAGAAACCATCGTCAATTTAACATTTCCTAAGACCCCTCTCCAAACAATTTGAACCTCATGGTCCTATTGGACACCAAGAATCCTCGAAAGTCCTGAGAATGCTTCTCTAATACAATAATAAGTACCCAGACCTTCTCTGTTTAACTTTGGTTCTGGAGTAGCCCAACATCAGCCAGGACTGTCACAAAGCTATTTCTCTAGGGACACAGAGTAGTGGTAAGCCAATCATGATCTCTCTCATGCCACTGTGACAATCTCTGATAGGATAATTGGCCAAAGATGAGGGGTTTATAAATATTCAAACACAAACTGTTGGAGCACTTTGTGGGGACAGTGCAATGAGTCACTCATACATTTTCTCACCTAAACCTCAATCATCTGGGTTTAAATCATTCTTACATGGCTGTTTTCATGCAATGGACAGTTTGACATTTAAACATGTTTTATAGCCCTATAAAATGAGCCTTTAAACATACAGCTTTTCTTCATTACAAAGTTATGTGTGCAACAGACAACCCTAAGCCTCACCTAAACTCTGATTCAAAGCTTCAGAAAGAGCTAGGTGCGGTGGTACATGCCTGTAATCCCAGCTACTCCAGAGGCTGAGGCAGGAGAATCGCTAGACCAAGACCAATCTGGGCAACTTGGAAAGACCTCGACTCAAAATAAAAATGAAAAGGGGTGGGGAGGCAGCTCAGTGACAGAATGATTGCCTAGCATGTGCGAGACCCTGGGTTCAATCCCCAGTATCACACACACACACACACACACACACACACACAAAGCTTCAGAACATTGAAGTTATCTGCAGATCTTAGTTGTATTGTCCAGCTTTGATGATCCCTAAAATTCCTTCCAGGTCTAGTATTTGAAGTATACTAAAGTGTTAGGAATACCACCTGGTCTTTCTCACTGTCTATTTGCTTGTTCCTATGTCAAGAAAGGGGATAAAGTATGTGCAGGCTACTTACTATGTACTAATGGCTGGGTTTATTTTGTCACTGATGCAGGAAAATCTTCTCCTCTTCAACCCACCCTCAAATGGAACCCCTTCTCCTGCTCCTGCTCTCATGCAGGGAAACTCATTAGGACAACTACTCTCAATCCTTGCAGTCAAGCTACCCACCATCAGTGACTGAATGGGTAAGGTACTGAAAACTAAAGAGGAAGAGTGGGCCATCCCTTGCCTTTCTAGGACCTTGCTATTCAAAGTGTAGTCTTTGGACAGCTGCAGCAGCACTACTTGGGAACAGAACTTCAGGCCCCACCCCAGACTTACTAAACCAGAACCTGCAGTTTAACAAGATCTTCAGGAGAGTCACACAGACATCTACATTTGGAATACACTGATGTAAGGTTGAAACAAGCACTGTTCAACAGGGTAGCTATTTAAATTTACTTAAAATTAAATAAAATCTAAAATTCAGTCCCTCAGCCATACTAACTTCATTTTGAGTGCCAATTACCAAACACAGCAAGTGGTTACTCTGCTATATAGCACAAAGAACATTTTCATCCTTTTTTTTTTTTTTTAATTTTCTTTTAGTTGCAGATGGACACTATACTTATTTATTTATTTATTTATGTGGTGCTGAGGATCAAACCCAGTGTGTCACACGTGCTAGGCAAGCACTCTACCACTGAGCCACAATCCCAGCCCAGAGCATTTTCATTCTTATGGACAGTTCCATTGGATAGCACTGAACACAAAGTTGTTTTCCAATCCAACTTCAGTAGTGACACCTACACATCAAGTACTCTATTTTCAACCAACCCAGCTCCTGAGTCTACTTCTCTCACAGCAGGGGGTGATTAATCAGATTCTACCAAGCTTCATTATATGAAGAGAAAACACACTGGACCAAAACTGACCCTTTCTCAATATAAGTACCACTGTACTTAAAGGATAAGTCTAAAAAGTTCCCAAAGGAGATCCCCTTCACAACTAAAAGAAGTGTTAATTGCAAAGTAAACTGTTAGAGAAATAGTGAATGTTTGGCTCTCCCACCACCTTTATTTGGCTTTCAACCACCTCAAATAAAGATTTAAAAAGTATCAGAGGGCTGGGTACAGCAACACAAGCCTCTAATCCCAGTAGCTCGGGAGGCTGAGGCAGGAGAACCGCAAGTTCAAAGCCAGCCTCAGCAACTAAGTGAAACCCTAAGCAACTTAGCAAGCATTGTCTCTAGGCTTTTTTTTTTTTTTGTACCAGGGATTGAACTCAGGGGCACTCAACCACTGAGCCACATCCCCAGCCCTATTTTGTATTTTATTTAGAGACAGGGTCTCACTGAGTTGCTTAGCACCTCCCCATTGCTGAGGCTGGCTTTGAACTCGTGATTCCTGTCTCAGCCTCCCAAGCCACTGGGTTTACAGGCGTGCGCCACCACGCCCGGCAAGACCCTGTCTCTACATAAAATACCCTATACATCAGTGATGAATCAACTAAAAGAGAAATTAGAAAAAACTATCCCATTCATAATAGCCTCAAAAAAAATAAAATATTTGGGAATCAATCTAACAAAAGAGGTGAAAGACTTCTACAATGAAAACTACAGAACACTAAAGAAAGAAATTGAAGACCTTCGAAGATGGAAAGATCTCCCATGCATAGGCAGAATTAATATTGCCAAAATGTCCATACTACCAAAAGCACTGTATAAATTTAATCAATTCCTATTAAAATTCCAATGAAATATAAAAACCATTCATTTGGAAAAATATAACATTCATTTGGAAAAAGAAGTGGCTCAGAATAGCGAAAGCAATCCTTAGCAAGAAAAGTGAAGTAGAAGGCATCACAATACTAGAACTTCAATTTTACTACAGAGCTATAGTAACAAAATAGCATGGTATTGGCACCAAAACAGACATGAAGACCAATGCAAGAGAAAAGACACAGAGACAAACCCATGTAAATACCAATATCTCATACTAGACAAAGGCACCATAAACATACATTGGAACAAAGATAGCCTCTTCAACAAATGGTGATGGAAAATTGGAAATCCATATGTAGCAAAATGAAATTAAATCCCTATCTCTCACTCTGCACAAAACTCAACTCAAAGTGGATCAAGGACCTAGGCATTAGACCAGAGACCCTGAGCCTACTAGAAGAACAAGTAGACCCAATTCTCCATCATGTCAGCTTAGGAGGAACCCAATTCTTCAACAAAACTCTAAAGCAAAAGAAGTAAAAATCAAGAATCAATAAATAGGATGGTTTCAAACTAAAAAAGCTCTTCACAGCAAAGCAAACAATCAAGAACATGAAGAGAGAGCCTACAGAATGGGAGAAAATCTTTGCCATCTGCACCTCAGATAAAGCATTAATCTCCAGGATATATAAAGAACTCAAAACACTTAACATCTCCCAGCACTTAGGGAGGCTGAGAGAGGAGAATCACGAGTTCAAAGCCAGCCTCAGCAACGGCAAGGCACTAAGCAACTCAGTGAGACCCTGTCTCTACATAAAACACAAAAATAGGGCTGGGGATGTGGCTCAGTGGTCAAGTGCCCCTGGGTTCAATCTCCAGTACCTAAATAAATAAATAAATAAATAAACAAACAAACAAACCACTTAACACCAAAAAAATAATAACAATCTAATAAATAAATGGGCAAAGGAAATAAATAAGCACTTCACAGAAATACAATTGGCCAACAAATATATGAAAAAATGTTCAACAACTGTAGCAATTAGAGAAATGCAAATTAAAACTACACTGAGATTTCATCTTGCTCCAACCAGAATGACAATTATTAAGAATACAAGTAACAATAAATGTTGGCCAGGATGTGGCAAAAAAAGATACACTCGTACATTGCTGGTAGGACTGCAAACTGCTAGTGCAACTACTATGGAAAGCAGCATGGAGATTCCTTAGAAAACTTGAAATGGAACCACCATTTCATTCAGTTATCCCAAAGGACTTAAAATCAATATACTATAGTGACACAGCTGCATCAATGTTTATAGCAGCTCAATTCAAAATAGCTAAACTCTGAAACCAACCTAGGTGCCTTCAACAAATGAATGGATAAACAAAATGTGGTGTATATACACAATGGAATATTACTCATCCATAAAGAAGAATGAAATTATGGCATTAGCTGGTAAATGAAATAAGTGCTAAGTGAAATAAGCCAATCCTAAAAAACCAAAGCCCAGGCTGAGGTTGTGGCTCAGTGGTAGAGCACTTGCCTAGCATGTGTGAGGCACTGGGTTCGATTCTCAGCACCACATATAAATAAATAAAATAAAAATCCATTGACAACTAAAAAAATATTAAAAAAATATAACCAAAGCCCAATGTTCTCTCTGATTTGCAACTGCTAACACACAATAAGAGGGGTGGAGGGAAGAAATAGAAGTACTTTAGATTAGCCAAAGGAGAATGAAAGGAAGGGAGAGGGGATGAGAAAAGGAAAGACAGTGGAAAGAGTCTGACATAACTTTCCTATGTGCATATATGAATACATAACCAGTGTAATGCCACATCATGTACAAGAATGGGAAGTTATACTCCATGCATGTATGATATGCCAAAATATATTCTACTATCATGTAGATCTAAGAATAAAATAAATAAATAAAATACAAAAAGTGCTGAAGATGTGGCTCAGTGGTTAAGTACCCCTAGGTTAAATCCCTAATACCAAAAAAAAAAAGTATCAGAGGTAGCATGATGGCACATGCCTATAATTCCATCAACTTGGGACTCTGAGGCAGAAGGATCATAAGTTCAAGGCCAGTGTGAGCAACTGATCAAGAACCTCTCTCAAGGGGGCTGGGATTGTAGCTCAGCGGTAGAGCGCTTGCCTTGCATGCGTGAGTCCCTGGGTTCGATCCTCAGCACCACATACAAAGCAATAAAATAAAGACATTGTGTCCATCAACAACTAAAAAATATTTAAAAAAAAAAAAAAAGAACCTCTCTCAAAATTTAACAAAAAAATTTTAAAGGGCTGCGGAAAAAATCTTGATCTGGGACAAAGCTATTTTGCTAATACTCTGCCAATACCATTTCTGTGCTCCACTCTCCATTTCTTTTCTTTTATATATATATATTTAGTTGTAGTTGGACACAATCTCTTTATTTGTTTTTATGTGGTGCAGTGTCTCACAATTGCTCTACCACTGAGCTACAGCCCCAGACCTCCCTCCTCCATTTCTGATAGCATTTCTTATACTATGGTTTGAATGTTCAGGGTCCCTCAAAGACTCGTATCTAAAGGCTTGGTCCCTAGGGTGGCCACACTGGGAAGCTCTGTGGACCCTGGGATCTATCTCTGCTCATGATGGTTCAAGAGGTAATTAAGTGTTTGCTGCCAAGCACTCCTGCCATTGTCATTCACCATGTGCCATGAGTATCAAGGGTGAGCCTTCACTAAGCCTCTCACTGTATGGACTTGGAACTTTCAAAGCTGTGAACTAAATAAACGTTTGTTATAAGCTAGCCGCCTCAGGGACTGTGCCCCAGTAACACAACTCTCACCCGTTCGGTGTGCAACAAAATCACAGTAGTTTGTTACAACATGGACTGCTGGGTCCTACCACTAGTTTCAGACTCAGTAGGTCCAGGACCTGCTCAGGAGTCTGCATTTCCAACCCACTCCCAGATGATAGGGGTCCAGGGCCCACCCACACTTTGAGAATTACTGACCCAGCACAACGCAAATATTGGCAAGATCTTGAGATTTGCTCACACATGGTGCATGCAGTACTGCCTTGATTAGCTTTCCCTTGCATCTTTACCTATTAACTTCAAAAACCTCTGAAAACCAGCCCCTTCCCTAAACTACTGAATCTGACATTTGAAAGTCTCTAATGACTTCCTAGTTGCCCAAACCACTGGAATCTTCATCTTCATTTTTACCAACCTTTCTATAAGGCTTTGTTTTAGCAATCTGTTTTTCTCCTAATTCTCTCCTGCTTTAGCTGCCATGGTTCACCTTTTATCTAACTATATTCTCAGTGTCTTTTATGGGAGCTTCTCAAACCTTGGTGGGTTTTTAGGTTTTTGTGTTGTTGCTATTGTTGTTTTTAACTTTTAAGGATGAAAGATTGTGACCACAGTTCTTTTTTTTTTGTACCAGGGATTGAACTCAAGGGTACTCGACCACTGAGCCACATCCCCAGCTCTATTTTGTGTTTTATGTAGAGACAGGGTCTCACTGAGTTGCTTAGTGCCTTGCCATTGCTGAGGCTGGCTTTGAACTCACGACTCTTCTGTCTCAGCCTCCCAAAGGTGACCGCAGTTCTTAAGCAAGGAAAGACCCTTTCTTGTATTACAAGCTGAGATGTGCACTGAAGAATAAGAACATTTTTCCAATGTCCTTGGTTTAGGGATCGTGCTCACTGCTCTTCTGATATGTAGGCTTCCTTCTAGAGTAACAGGAAATCTTTTTTCTTAGTATCCTAAACAAAACAAAAGCACAGTGTAACTAGATTTCAGTATCAGCCCACAATTTCTGCACCACAGAAGGTAATAAAATAACAGACTACCCCTTACACAGGCACAGATGAACAGGGCATAGAACTCTTCTAGAAAATGCCTGACACTAGAATTGATAGAGAAAAGCACATGAAATCTTTTGACCAGTCTCTGTATCTTATGCTATGAAATTTCTATAACAATGCAATGTAAAAGAATGAGAAAAGAAGCTGGGCACAAGGGCTCACACCTGTAATCCTAGCAACTCAGAAGGCTAAGAAAGGAGGATAACAAGTTTAAGGCCAGACTCAGCAACTGAGTGAAGCCCTAAGCAACTTAGTGAGACCTGTCTCAAATTTTTTTAAAAAAAAGCATAGAGGGTAGGAATGTAGCTCAGTGGTAAAGAATGACAAATGGTTGAAAGGCTGAGGCAGGAGAACCATGAGTTTAAAGCCAGCCTCAGCAAAAGTCAGGTGCTAAGCAACTCAGTATGACCCTATCTCTAAATAAAATACAAAATAGGGCTGGGGATGTGGCTCAGTGGTTGAGTGATCCTGAGTTCAATCCCCAGTACAACCCCCCAAAAAAGAATAAGAAATGGGTCAGGCCCAATAAGGGAGATGACCCCAAGTCTGACAGACTTCCTATAGTCTCCTTAGCATCTCCTCCTTCTGGTACACACTTCCCATGGTGTTCCCCACATTTCT
>PVHX01003954.1:0-122551 GCA_004024805.1 Geosciurus inauris
AAAAAAAAAAAAAAAAAAAAAAAAAAAAAAAAAAAAAAAAAAAAAAAAAAAAAAAAAAGATGCATCAGTTCCTTTTTTAAGAAAATTGTGAATCATTTCACTTTTTACCTACTCCTTTTTGTTCATTACTGGCACTGGGAAAGCCATAGCCTCTACAGTTTGACTTGTGCTACCTTTTCTTGACCATCTGTTCTTCTATTATCTTGCTTCACTGATGGTACAGGGACATTCTCCAGCTGAGTTAGATCTCAGCCCTTCCACAAGATGTTGATATTTACCTCGTGGTAAATATCATATGAATGAATGAAATCATATGAATGAGTCTCATAAATAATCAACTTCTCCATGAGTTCCCTTATAATGCTCTCAGACTAGACATCATGATATCAATTGACATATATCAAACAAGACACCTGCTTTATCATTTGAAATTTTTTTATCCATATTTACCTCTATTTCAGACTTCTCAAGCCATTCAGTACTTGGGGACTTTTTCTCTAACTCTGCACCTGAAGTATGAGTACTTTGACAGTATATGCTAAGATTCTATGTCTTTTTCACCTTTATTTCTACTGTGGTTGACATAGAGGATATTATTGCTGAGACATGATGGAATAGATAAATAAAAACATGATGACTATCTCCAATCAGTTCACAGTTTATCTATGAGACATGCAGGTGAAAAAATATTAGACGTCCAAAATGTGAATACTATAATAAGCACATAAGGGGAGTGTTAATGCTGAATGTAATGCTCAGACATAGATAGTAGTTGATGAAAATGAATATAATAAGCCAAACTGAACTCCCAAACAACACATAAGTGAAGTCATTTTCCCAGGAAAGGGTGAGAATTACTGTATCCAAGAGGTAATACTTGAGATGTACTTTGAAAAAGGATTTTGACAAGTTCAATTTTGTTGAATTCATGACTGTTCACAGGATTTGGGTAACTCTCTGGAAACCTGCTCAAGTCCACTATGGCTCAAAGGCACATTCTTTTGCCTTTGCTTCCAAAGCATTGGGAAAACGGCAGAGGAAATGATAACAAAACCAAAATGCAAAGGTAGACAAGGGTCAATCCAGAGAACTTTGCACATCATGTTAAAAACTGAGAAATGATAAACTTATTACTTAATTCATTTTTTTGCTATTTAACTTATTTTCAATTGATACATAAAAGCACAAATATCCATTTATTCACTCTAGCTAAATATGTTCAAATTATAAAAAGCAATAATAACAAATACTAAAACAGAATTCCTCATTTTAAACCTATTGTCTCTAGAATAGACAAGCTTCATTGGAATTTCACAGGAATAAATCCAGGGCCCTAAAAGGCTGTGTTTCCCTATTGTTCCTTGATGGTTACACATCAGAAACATAGAAGCAGTCTGCTATGATCTGAGTATTTGTATCTCCCCAAAATGCAGTTGTTGAAACTTATCCCCGATGTGAGAGTTTGAAGAGGTTGGGCTTTCAGGGAGGTAATCAAGCCATGAGAGCACAGCCTTTGTGAATGGGATTAGTGCCTTATATAAAAGAGGTCCTGGTGGCTTGTGTAGTCCTTCCACCTTGTGAGGAAATGGCAAGGAGATGCCATTTGTGTGGAAGAGGCCCTCACCAGACACTGAATCTGCCTGTGATGTAATCTTGGACTTCTCAGCCTCCAGAACTGTGAGAAGTAAATGTCTGTTGCTTGGAAGCTGCCTGTAGTATTTCATGACAGCATCTAGAATGGGGAAGACACAGCTTTTTCACATTTGACTAAAATCTTGTGGGAGCTTTTTATAAAACTAAAAATCTCAAAGAGGCAGAATTATGCTTATCACTGATCCACATCTTGATGTAGATCATTTAGGCATAATTCGTAGAAAATGTAACCAAACTTGTAGGAAAGATATCCAAATAAAAGAAGAATTAGAATCAGTCTGACATAAAAACAAAGGAAAGTTAAACTATACATACCTACAACCTGAAATAGGGGGAAAAGCATTGAATTTCAAGCCAAAATCTTTACTTCTTGATTGGATTCTGCAAACTTTTTCATTGTGTGACTTTGAGCAAGTCATATAACATAACCCAAGCAAATGTGGGGATATTGCCATTTGGTTTATCTCCTTTACAGATTTCTTTATAATGAAAACTCAATGACATAATATATATTATAAAGCCTCTTATGAAATATAAAATATTTAAATGCATTATTTAATTTTTATCCATGTGTCTCCTATGACACTGAAAATATGAGTCAGTACATAAAAGATTAATATACAAGCTACTTTTTAGAGGATCTTTTTACGGGAAGTGAAGTACTAGCATATTGAGCTAGATAGTGTTGTACGGCTGTGAATTTTTTGAATCACATATGATTTTTACCTGCTATGAATAGTGCACTGTAATTTTCAAGTATTACCTTTCTGTTTGCATTTCATAAATAATATGCATTCTATGTTGGCACTAAGGAATTGCCATGGCCCTAATACTTCTGATTAAGCATCTATGCCAAATCAACTACAGAAGAGCACAAACTTGTTTTCCCATTCCCTACTCAAGCAAAGGGGGAGAAAAAAGTGACCCATTTAAGACTGGAAAAATACTATATCCACCCCCTCCCCAACTCACAGATGAATAGATCTGTAATGAAGTGCAATTTTCCTCAGAAAATAAACTCCAACAAATGGAAAATTGGGGTTACAGTGCATGCATTGCAAAGTAATAGTCACTTAAGTATTGAATCAGGCAAAGGACAATTGGAAAAGATGAAGGACATTCAAACAAGAAACTAGAAATCTGACAAAGGTGAAAGAGGGTCTACTGGAAGCTTTATTGAACAGTGATTGCAACTGTAATAGTGAAATGATTTCAGTTCTGCAACACAGAAGAGGTGAGAAGGCAAGGAACATCCTGGTTTGTGGTCTAGCTGACAGTTCTATATAGTCCATGGTTCAATAGGTGACCTCACAGATATAAAATAAAAAAATAAAAATCAATAAATGGATGGAAATAGAAAAGGGAGTTTCGAAAGTTAACAACCCAGTACAGATCATATAAGGTCACAACTAATTATGGCTTCAACTGTCGCTATTTAGGGGATTCCAAAGCTCTGCAAACACCTTGCTGTCCTATAGACAATTTGTTTATGCAGCTAACACTTATTAAATGCTTACTTCGTGCAGGGCACAGGAATTCATCAGGAATATCAGGGAAGAAAATGAATATGTTGTTTTTGTTCGTGGAGCTTCATACTAATGATTTTCACCTGATGCAATGAAACCTACCATACTTTGCTATTAAGAATACTAGTATTTCCAACCATTGTAAACTGCTGCTTTTGTAGGTCAGAAACTTTCAAATATTGGCAATTTTAAAAGGTTCCACCTAATATTAGCATGTAACCTATGTTTGAGGTGTGAAAGCCTTTTAAGTAAATGGTCTTTACTCTGAGAATATTTTATTTCCCCAAACCAGCATTTTCCTTGTTTGATTTTAAAGTGAATGTCCTCCTTCAAGATTCTGCTAAGAATAGAGAAACATCACTTAATATCTCCAAATTAAGTACCATTTCATGTTATTTAGGAGGTGACTGTGGTCACTCTCATGTAACAAGGGATAAATATAATGCAGTACAGACTTCTTAGAATTAATCACTTGATTAAGATTCCTTATTTCAGGCACAGTTTCCAGAAGTCAGGAAGAGGTCTCAAATTCATAGTGGCGATCCCACTCATAGATCACTTTGTTATGTAAAGAAACATTTACTGAGATTCTTCATTACATTCTGGAGTCATTCTGTCTTTTGTCTGAGACCAAGACCTCTACTCCCAACCTATGGGATGCATATCTTATCCACTATGTTGAACTGGTGCCTCCCCCAGTCCCCCATTCTTCCCACTTCTCCAATCACCGCAATATTCATCTAAAACAGTGATCTTCAAAGTGTTGCAGGTCGCCAGCATCCAAACTTCCTGATGAGTAGGCCTGAGGTTATAAAGCACTAGTCTACTAAAGTTTGCAGTAGTCAATTGATTTCTGTGGCTGCATACTGCCCCATGCTGTTCCCTTTGGTCCAAGAGTTTAGATCATTTGAATTCTTCTTTTACCTCCACTCTTGTACCATCTCTAAGTTCTGGACACCCCTGTACCATTCATTCCCTGCTTTTTGTGTTTTGGAAGTGCTCATGTCTGCAGCAGAGACTGAGAGGGACAGTTTTCTTCTTGACTATTACATGTGCTTGGGAATAAAAGGGAGAAACTTTGCCTTTAAGTTTAGAAGACTGAAAAGGAATTGGAAGTGGATTTAACTCTAGATGGAAGTCATCAGGTATAACTGAATAGTTGAGTGCTGCTCAAAACATCTGGGGCAAGCGGAAGCTGAAATGCATCCCAGCACAGAGAACCAAATGATGCACAAAGGTTGTATGAGTTCAATGCAGTGCAGGGTGATTCCTTGCGCCACCTAACAAGAACATCTTAGGGTTGAGAGGGAAGGGAAGGTTTTCTTTTAGGAAGAAGGCACTCTTAAAGGCAGAGGGGACTTATTTGGCTTTCTTTCTGAATTTTGTGTTTTTTTTCCTATAGATAACAGATAACTAAGAATACAAAGGTCAACATACTATAAATAACCCAACTTATCTATGTATAATGATTATATTTCTATTCTCCATGAAAATAAAGTTTTCAGATATTTTTACTAGAAAATATTTTACAATTCACTCTTTAAAGTAAATATTATCATGTCATACTTGTGATGCTTTCATGTGCCAATTGTCCCTTTTCCAGTATCTAAGTTGTTGTATTTTTCCTTTGAAAGGAGGAGTCATGAACCACATAGGATTAACATCTAGGGGAAGCCTTCTATACTAAGGGAAATCAGATTCTGAAAAAGAGAAGAGAAAGGACCAGCTGTAGTTTGGAAGGAGGTTAGGGTTCAGGGAAACCCTTTAGCCACTAGTTCAGAATCACCCACATTGACCAGAAGCTCAGATTCCTGAACATTGCTCAGCTCATTCTTGGAATGAAGTTAATGACTTGAGCTAGGATTTGGGGAGGAGGGGAAGAACAAATGAACAGGCATGAAATGTTATTTTGAGGCCATTTGTATAGTACTTGGTGAATAACCTTTTCCAATAGACCAGAAGAATTCACATCTTTCCCCAATGTGAACCATTTGCTTTCTCTCAGGACTATCATTCTTAAGGTGGTTAAAATAATGTTTTCTTTTTGTTCTTTGAAGACTTTTATTTAACCTCATGAAAAACTTTTGCTCAGGGAACACTTTTCTGTCTGCCATGGATAACAAAATGGATGAGGAGGAAGTGACTCTTTAAAAGTCCTTTTTTTATTTTTTCCTTCCACAATCTCAATTATCCCAGCTTATGCAATCAAGAATATTTGATGCTTCATTTTGAAATGTCAGAACTTACATAAACCTTTCCCGAAGTAGCTATAGCTTTTTACCCTAGACAAATTCATAGAATTTCTATTACATTTCACTATCTCTTTAGTGAAGCTATATTCTCTACCACCTAATTCTGCATAATTTGGAGCCTTTACCCTAGGGATGATAAACTCCAAGGAATAAAAATGTATCAAAGGTCAGGATAAATATTTATGGGAGACACCAAAGAGAATGTTGCCAAATAACATCAGCCTTAATGTCTTGAGGAGAATATTTTACACTTACATACAGATGTCTTGAGCAGGACCAGTTACTATTGACTCAAGAGAATCTTCAATAGAAGCAAGTGTAGCTTTCCACATGTGTAGGTGGAGCAAATGAAATACTTTGGCACTGATGGGAATATTGTGCCCTGCATTTACTCGGTGCTGTGTTGTGTTTTTATTGTCCTCATTAAACACATTATTAGTAGACAGCTTTTATATTTATACCTGCCAAGGACTACAAATTGGAATTTATGCATGAAAGAGACTTGTCAGGCCCTAATGAGGGAGTCTTCATATCTATTACTATTATCATTTATGTAGGGTTCTCTAAATTTCTGTTCTAAGCAAATATTCTACAGAATATGTGGATTCACTGAGAATAGTAACTAATAGTAATGGCTGCCAGGTGCCAGATGCATTCTCTTACATTTTCACTGTATTATTTCCAGTCCTCCTTCCAATAACCTTAAACTTTGTGTGTTATAATCTCCATTTTAGGATGAGAAAACTGAGGTTGAGAAATGACTTGACCAATGTCAAATCATGCCACCTAGGAAGAGAAGTGAAGATTTAGACTAGAGTGTGTGTAATGACAGGTATCTTATTTTCTGTTTGTTTCCTTTATTTTTGTCTACATCATAATTATACTTAAGCATAAATGACAACATTATTCACAGAATAGTTATACTTCCCGAGGGTTCATTCACGTTTTGCCTTTCACAGGCTAATGGATATCAGACTGTGCATTCCCTTAATACAAAGGCCTTGTCTGTTTGGCCCTACAGTAAACTCCATCTTCAGCCCTATGCCTGCAGCATTTGCAATGAACAATTTTTTCAATGAAGAGGAAGTAAGCTCTAAGAATGTTTTAAATGAGTGAATAAATAAATGATTAATTTTGCTTGTGCATCTGTTGATTGAGAAGGTATAGGATTGAGCCTGGGTGGATATCCCGATTCTGCTCTGTAGATTCTGAGCTAAATGAATGTAGAAAACACTGAATTCTACTATATCTCAGATTCTTTATCTGCATAAGGAATGGTAGAGAAGATCAATTTTAAAAAACATTTAAAAACATTTAGTAAATTCAGTATAAATATATATATTTATATATATATATAAAAAATATATATGTATATATATATTTTTTTTTTTCGGTGCCAGAGGTTGAACTCAGGGGCACTCAACCACTGAGCCACATCCCCAGCTCTGTTTTGTGTTTTATGTAGAGACAGGGTCTCACTGAGTTGCTTAGCACCTCGCCCTTGCTGAGGCTGGCTTTGAACTCGCGATTCTCCTGTCTCAGCCTCCCTAAGTGCTGGGATTACAGGAGTGAGCCACCACGCCTGGCTCTCAGTATAAATATTAATTGTTATAGTTTTGATAAAATTTGAAAAGCCTTGAAAAATGATTTCTTGATTTGAAATTAAATACCCCTGTCTTTCACTTCCTAAAATCTGGCAATAATTTTTAAAACTCTCTTTGGCTTATTATCTTGTCTCCTTTTAAGAAATACATTTTATGTTGAAACCAGTCTACACATAAATGAAATCATAATTAAAGCTGGAGGAAAACTATCATGAGATAATATGTAAACCTATTTATTATACATATTAATGTATTCTACTCTGTTCTGCTTTATTCTCTTCAAATAAAATATTGTTTCTGACCCTCTAAATTGCTTTTAAGACCCATTTAAAAAAACACACATTTTGAAAAATACCACCTTAGTGAAAGGTATCATTCTAAGCTGAACCCCTTCATGATGTATTATTATAAACTGTGTTTCTGAAATGTTGGTATCAGGATCTAATGGGGAGTTAGGACAATATGTGTATGTGTGTGGCTTGGGACAGTGAAATTGATAAAAAGGAAGAAAGAGCAACTGATTCTATTATCTATCTATTATCTATCTATCTATCTATCTATCTATCTATCTATCTATCTATCTTCAGCCATTCATTCACCCTTCTACCTGTCCATCTGTCTCCATTTATCTAAACTTACCTACCTACCTATCTCTATTACATACCTAATTCTATAAATAAATAAATAAGTATAATTTTTACATATGTTTCATTAGGATCCATCTTGGAATGGTTTCTATGATTTCCCACAGTCAATAACCATATGAATTTCTGATGAGATACATAATTCATACCTGCTAATATATAAAGGCTGGAAGTGAGGGACACATGGATAGTGACAGATTTTAAAATTCAAGTTTGTGATTTTCTACAATTATAGCATAGATACTTACAATCTATTTCATATAAGGAAGTCTCTGGAAGGGTTTTATGCATTACTGATAGCTTAAATGAAATAACTTTATAAATATTGGGGTTTTATTTCCTAAGCAAATGTAAAAAAATGTGAAGACATAAAAATAGCTGAACTATGTATAAGAACTCTTTTGCCATCCAGGTATGGTAGTGCATGACTACAATTCCAGTTACTTGAGAGGTTGAGACAGGAGAATCATAAGTTTGAGGCCAGCCTGGAAAACATAATGAAATAATGAAACTTTCCTCAAAGCAAAACAACCATAAGGACTTCTTAAACATAGAAATATAATACACACACACACACACACACACACACACACACACACATATGCTCCTGGACTCTCTGAATTATCAAACTTCTACTTTGGGCAATCAAGTTAAATGGGTTACAAATGGAATGCTACTGTAATTTAATTTGATCTTTTCCCTTTTAAATGAGATTGAACATCTTTTATATGTTTAAGTGTCATTTGCATTTTCTTTTAGTTGATCTCTGTTTATTACTCTTTTCCCATTGTTATATTAGATCTTAGTCTTATTTCTTCATTGTAGGTATATAGACAATATTCTAACTGTTTTCTGTAATGAGTTAAAAAGTTTTTTATTCTTTTATGGATTTTTCTTAGGGTTATCTTTGTTGTGCAGTCATGAGGTTGAATTGGTCATTGTTTTAATGGCTTCTTAATCTTGCCTTATCTTTACAAATGTCTTTTTTTCCTTGATATTATTTTATAAGTATAATCATCCCAAGATTCTTATCAATAATTTAATGGTTTTATCTTCAAAACATTTTTGTTTTAAATATTTGGTTCATTTGGGATTTGTCCTACAGTTCCGAGTGAGGTATAAATCTAAATAATTTTCTCCCAATGGCTCTTAAATTGTTGTATAACTTTTTGCCTAAATAGTTAAACTTTTCATTATGTATTTGTAATACAGTCTTTATTCTGCATTAGACTAACATAATTGAGTCTATTTTTAGACTTTCTAATCAGAGACATTGATTCTCTGTTTATTTGCCACTATCACAGGACTTTATTCATCAGAGACATAGAATATGGTTTGATATTTGGTGGCTTTTATACACTTAAGTAATACGCTTCATTTTTTAGGCTTATAAATGTACTCCTGTCTCTCTTTTCATATTGAATGTATAATTAGCTGCTTTTAATCTGATGAAAACTTGGGTTTGCATGCTATTTGTATCATGATAAATTGGTACAGTAATTTAAGGAGAGAAGATATCACTACAATGTTGAATTTTTCTCTCCAAACACTGTACAGCTTTTTATTTGTACTAATCATCGTTGTGTACCTCAGGAGCATTTCAACTTTCTGTTTGTATAGATCTTGACACTTCTTGTTAGGTTTATATCTAAATACTTATTCTGTTTTATTGCTGTCGTGAATGGATATTCATCTGTTGTTATGTACTTTAACTGAATTTTGATTGCCTATATGGAAGCTATATATAAAAATTTTAGGCCCAGAATCTTACAAAATTCTTTTATTATTGGAAGTAGTGTTTTAGTTTATTCTCTTGAGTTTCCAAGTATGCAATAATATTTATTATTAGCTGGTTCTACATTTTATACAATAAGCTTTTTTCATTTCTCTAATTTGTTAGATATTTCCAAAAATAAATAATGGTAATTGTGATTATAGATATTATAGTGATTCATGTAATGTTTTTATTTGTTGTTGACTTAATTTGATATTGAGAGGTTTTATAATATTAATATAGTATATACATTTCAATTTATTAATTTTTATAAAAATTAAATGGTTCTTAAGCTTTGAGGGAAATGATCATGCAGTTCTCCTTTCTTTATTAATAAGATATATTGTAATAATGTATTTTTAACACTGGTTTCTAACCTATATTCCTATAATAAAATACCTTTAGTTACAGAAAAACTATGGGATTTGTCCTACAGTTCCGAGTGAGGTATAAATCTAAATCATATATGTATCTACATAAAAATATAAAGTATATTAAGTCAGTCATTGTTAGGTTTGTATCAGATGCGCACTTATTTCACAAAAGAAGGAAATGACCCTTTTTTCATATGCTTTAAAACTTTTTAAATGGCATTGGAATGCTTTTTCAAGGTCTTTACTTTGTGAGAGCATCCTTTTGGAAAATACTGGAGTTCTTTCTGACTGGTATGTGCTATGTGGTCAGATGTTTGATGATTACTCTAACCACCACACCACAAGACTGTATTGAGGGAGGAACTTTGAAAATAAGCAGCACTAGAGGTTAGAGCCTGAAAATCTCAGTGAAACATTTTTTGGTATACAATCTCTCTATTCCTCAGAGTGACACCCAGCAAAATGAAAAGTTTGGAATAAATGACTTACTTCTTCTTTTCCCCTGCTAAACTAAAATGAACATAAGAGTCTATACAATTTCCTCTGGTGATTGGGAGGAATTCCCGCACACTTCAAATATTCCTGTGTAAAGTGTAGGCCAAATAGATTTTCTAAGGTTTTCAGACTTATTTGAAGAACTATGTGTATATGTAGACATAATTTTTAATATACCAAGAATTCTATGTCTTCTGTAAATGCCTTTAAGCAATTAGCACAGTTCCTAACAGAGTAAGTGCTCAATAAATATTATTACTGGTGTTATTATATCATTCAATGTTCACAAAACTCCCCATGAAATAAATTTGTGAAAATTATGACTCAGAGTTCCTAAAGTGACTTGCATTAATAACACATTTTCAATGGCAGCACTAAGTTGCTGCCAAGTCTTTTCACTCTGAGACCAATGCTCTTCCCTCTAGATATTCATAAGTAGAGGGCATTGTATATGAATGGAGATATAATATCTTATTATGACTAATCTCTAATTGAAATTTAAGCATTTCCTTGACTTAGGAATGTGGGCAAAAACTCAATAGCCATTAATCCTCTGGATTTGTCAGGAACTGAAATAAAAATAATTTTATAACAAAAATGTTGCATATATCTTGATGTAACATTTATGCTCACCACTATTTTAAAATCACATTAGCTATAAAGACCTACTGCATCATCTTATTTGAAGCACTAATAATTATTTCTAACTTTATTTTAACACTATTAGTTCCTGAGAAGCTTATATATTTACCACATGCATTACTTTGAGAAACGTGTCTGTGGGTTTTACCTGATGGTCCAAAACTGTACAAAACTGGTAAAGAACTCTTGCTAAATAATTCTCTGATCACATGACCTCCTTTCCTATTCTGTATTTGAAACTATATTTCACAAAGGATATATCATTAGGGAATGAATGTTCCCAACATCTCATTCAATAGAAATTTGGGACATCCATAACTGATAGTAGTTGGCATTGAATTCACTGAAATTTTCAGCTGGCAGAATTACCAGATGGGTTTTAATTGCCCAGTGAAGAGATAATTTTCACCAAGAAATCGGGTCCATGCTAATGCAGCCCTGTGAGCTCGTCACAAGACATTCTCTTTTGCCAACATTTTCAGCCTGACTGCAAACATAGTGCTTTTCAAAGGGATCCTGTGACAGCATCAAGCAAAATTTAGTAAATGCCTGTGCTCAATTGGGGTAGAAGTGAAATAAATAGCCAGTGCTCTAGGGACAAGCTGCAGACAATGCTCTCCCAGAAGCTCTGTTCGCTTATCAGTGCACACACAGCCTTGCTGCAGAATGGATTGTGCTAAATCTAATCTGACACCTCCCCCTAGGGAGATTGGCAAGAATGTAGAAATGATCAGAGGGTTGATGGATTGGGATGCAGTCCATCTTCCTTTAAAACACCAACATTCCCCACAACAGAGTCCTGTTATGCATTGTATCTGCTGCAATGGGTGTAATATTTGATATCCTGATAGTCAAAACAGTGCTTCCCAGATTCTTTAACCTGAAATTTGAAGAAAAGAATAGGGTACATAGAAAATGTTTCTAAAAATGAACTCCCAATGCTATCAAATACAGAGGAACCAGAAGCAGTCTTCTTTTCCATCATGGAAGGCTTAAATTCGATTGATTAGGACTATCAGTTTGTTTTCCAAAACAAATAGAAATAGCATTCTCCAGGTTCTGCTTGCACATTTTTATATTCACCAGGATATTTATATCCTATATCTCATTTTCATGACTACCCATTATCTACATTTTGAATATGATTAAATGAAATCTCAGAGAAGTTAAATGACTTTACCAGGGTCACACAGATGTTAAGAGTTGTGCCTTTAATTAAGTTTATCTACATCTAAACTCTTATCCTTCTGATTATATATTTTTAGAGATGAAACATGCACTACGTTTTTGGAAAAGGAAATATACTTTTAATAAAATCTTGGAATGCATCTTAAATTAGATCTTAAAGACATGAGTCAGAAATGCATCAGTAGAAGCAAATAGGTTTAGAAGAGAATGATACTCCCTCCTAGAAGCATTTTTTCCGGGAATAACAATACTAAGTTTCCCATTTTAACCTTAAAGCAAGCATTCTACTTTGCTTGTAAGTTCTGTTCATACCTCAAACAAATTAAATTGTTTTTTCCACATAGCAATTTGGAGAAATATCAGGCCCACTGGGATCAAGTGAAAAACAGATGTGAAATAATATGCATTTTTCATGTGCCCCCAAGGGTTATGACATTTCCAATTTAGTGACACTCTGGGGTATGGAAAAGTATATCTCTAAGCATGAAACTAAAGCTCTTCGTCCCACAGTTTGGTTGTAAGAATGAGCTTATTTAGGTAGGTGAAGAACTTCACTTAATATCTTGCTTAGAAATTTGCAAAGCTTGGACCTTTTTGTACAATTGATCATTTATGACAGCCAGATATTTTGCTACTTGGGGACCAGCTGGCTTTTAGAAATCCTGCAACATTAACTCACTTACTTACCCATACCTACCGGTATAAATAATGTTATACTGTCAGAGAGCTTGGCGTAACAAATCCTATTTCAGCTTTTCAAATATAAGTCTTAATAAAATGGTACTACAATATCCAGATCATCTTTTCTTCATGCCTGCTATAGACTTATTTAGTCATTTATTAAACAGAAAATTGCTAAGTGAACATTGGCTCTATGACCTATGGATACCTGGACATTTTGACTAGCAGATGAAAATTTTGTTAAAGTTTGCAATGCAAACTGTTAATCTTTCTGCTTTGTGTTTCTTGTATTTTAGTTTATTTGCTTGATTTAAAAAAGAATTAAACATCATGGACATTCTTACCTCATACATACTTCTTGATATTCCTTTTTCTTTGGGGGATTTTCTGTGCCTTAACTGTTGGCTAAAGATGAGGATTCAACTATAAAAATGGAAAGAAAGGTGTGTGAAGGATAGTGAGGGAGTGAGGGGGGATGGGAAATATATATCCTCCATATATATATGGACAACTTTTGCTACATACACTGATGATGATGGAAGTAATAATTTCACTTTAACTTCATCTGGACATGTGAATGTATCTGGGGAGAAAGCAAACAATGGCTTCTTTACACTGAAATAGCAATAGCATTTGCTTCTTGGCTGTCTTGTTGAGCTGTCTGAAAAATTAGAGTTGTATTATGTTTTTTAAATCACAAAAAAATTAAATACCTACAATTTAATAATTCCTCTTTATAATTTACTGTGCAAGGTAACATGAAATATTGATACATTAATTTTTACAATATTGTAAAATGATATGATTTTATTTCTGTTTTGTGAATGAGGAAACAAGAAATCATGTGATTGATTCAAAGATTCTTTGTAAATTATCTACGGTTTCTTTTTCTTTTTTAATTTATGTTTATTAGCACATTATAATTTCCCATATTTATGGGGTAACTTTTTTTTTTTAAAGGTGGATTTTGCATTCTTTTTTTTTTTAATTTTTTTTAGTTGTAGATGGACACAATGTCTTTATTTTATTGCTTTGTATGTGGTGCTGAGGATCGAACCCAGGGCCTCACGCATGCGAGGCAAGCGCTCTACCACTGAGCTACAATCCCAGCCCTATGGGGTAACTTTTGACATATTCATAAATCATATAACAATTTATTCCATTTCAATCCCTTGTGTTACCCCCTTTCACCTCCTATTCCCTCTTCGTATTCCTTTCTTTTCTTATTGCTCTTCCATATTTTTTATTTGGTACATTCTAGTTATAAATAGAAATGGAATTCATTGTGATGTGTTCATACAAATACATAATATAATTTGATCCATTTTATTCTACAATTCCTACCTTTTCCCATCCCTCCTCACTCCTTCGCTATCCTCATTATCTACTCCACTGTTCTCTCTTCTATTTTTAGGAAATCTCCTTTTATAAAAAAAGAGGGAAAAAAACTCCTTATTTTTTTCTAGCTTTTGCATATAAGAGAAAACATTCAGCCCTTGGTTTCTGAGTCTGATTTATTTCAATTAGCTTGATGTTATTCAGTTCCATCCATTTACCAGGAAAGGACAACATTTTATTATTCTTTAAGGCTGAGCAAAACTCCATGTGTGTGTGGGTATCTACAATTTATATATACTATATATATATATATTCTTGTATATTATTATAATATAAAATATATATTCTTGTGGGTTTTATATATATATATATATATGTATATATGTGTATATAACCTATAAGAATGTTGAACATTTTTCTTGATATATTGACTGATCATATATATGTACATATATATATGTAGAGAGAGAATTACATACATTCATATTTAATTTATAATTGTCTTGTGAAAAAATAAAATTTAGTAAAACTATTTTATTCACCAGATGTCCCCTATTCCCTGCCTCATTCCCTTCCAGCCTGACCAGGTACACTGATGTCACTAACTTAGCCCCCTCCATTACCCTGAGAGGAGCTTTCCTCTTTCTTACAAGTTACTAGGGCCTTTGTGACAGATATATACCATGGATTTTGAAGGACAGCGAAATGCAGAGGAGGAAGAAAGACTTGGGAATAAAATTACAGGAATGTACAAGAACTCTATGGGCTGTGGAAGATGCTAGAATGTCCCTCTTTTTTCTGAAGAGGTCGTAAGGGTGAGCATGGAGAGATGTCTAGAGAGATTCAAGAAGGTGCTGACTGTAGGGGATTAAAAAGGAGGGACACCTGTGTTTTCAGTTCAGGCCCCTTTCATGATCAAATAAAGAGTAAAATTTTGTTATTGTTATTTTAGAAATATTTGAACTATTTCACTAATTCAACTATATTGCCTTTGGCTTTATTTGGATTAAAATATATAAACAAATTAAAATTATTAAGTAGGTAAAACTCATTTTAGAATAAGATGTTCTAGTTAGGTGTAATAACACACATCTCTAATCCCAGGACTAGGGAGGCTAAGGAAGAAGGATCACAAGTTCAAAGCCAGCCTCAGCAACGTAGGGAGACTCTGTCTCAAAATAAAACATAAATGAATAAAGGGCTGGGATTGTTGCTCAGTGGTTCAGCTCCCCGGGCTCAATTCCTGGGAGCAGGGAGGGGTATGTTCTAGACTAGGATTTGTCAGACCACAGCCCATTGATTCCTATGTTTCTTTAAGTGTAATAAAAACAACAGCAACAAAAAAAAATAGCAGGCAAATCCTACAATATTTACTATCAGCTCTTTACAGAGGACATTTGTTGACCCTTAACAAAAAAAGGCATTTTAAATTCTTCTATGTTTAGATTTCAAGCTCTCCCTTGAACCAGATAGGAAATTAGCCAGACTTAGAAGTTGGGACTTGAGGGTTTAAGTAGTAACTAGGTCCTAGGTGGCCCAGGGTAGGGCTGGGCCAAAGAGATGGAGAGAGGTTCCAAGGACCCTGTGGCTATTCTCAGGAGGCTTTCAGGCTAAGGGGAGAAGGTCCAACATGAAATATTTTCTAAATTATTGAGGCATTTCTTAAAAAGGACCTGTTAATATAGAGGTCATCCAAGTTTGGAGTTAAAAATAATACCTTTGCAGCAATTTTAACAAATGATACTGAGAAAACTGCATATCTATATGTAGAAGAATTAAACTAGATCCATTTCTCTCACCTTGCACAAAAATTTTCAAAGTCAATTAAGGATTTAAACCAGATACACTGCAAGTGTTAAAAGAAAACATAGATTCAAAACTCCGACACATTGGCACTGGCACGGACTTCCTTAATAAGACTTCTAAAGTTCAAGAAAAGAATAAATGAATGTACCAAGAATGCATAAGTGTAATGGCTTCAAATTAAATGTTTCTTCACACTAAAGGAAACGAGTGTGAAGAGAGAGCCTACAGAATGGGAAAACGTGACTCCCAGCTTCTCTTCTGAGAGGATTAATACCCAGAATATGTTTTTAAAAGCACTAAAAAAAAAAAAAAAAAAAAAAAAAAAAAACCTAGCAATCCAATCAAATGCACAAATGAACTAAATACACACACACACATACACAAACACACACATATATATAGCGAAAGAGACTTAATATGTAAGAAATCCTCCTTTCGATTTAAAAGATTAGTCTTCATTTTATCAATGAAAGTGAAACAGTAGGTTGTTGAAAGTCTATACACATATTTTCCTCAGTTGTTAAAAAATTTACAATTGTTAATGGAACAACTTGTGATGGGATGTGAGGGATTTGCTATTATAGGAGCAATTCAAAGCAAGTCTAGACATGACTGTAATAGAGCCTGTGGAATTATGTGAACACACCTCTGAAAAGCTCCAACAAGGATGAGTAGGATACCCTGAGGCCCTGCTGCCTGTCTGCCTTTCATATCTAAGAGCACATTACAGACCTTCGGATGGCTGATTACATCTCCTTTATTAGTCTGGTTTGACATGCCTTTGTTATTCAGCTTAGGAAAATACTGGTCAAATCCAATGAAAATAATTAATTAAATTAATTTATTTACATGATGGTTTACCCATTTGTCAATTTGTGGCACCTTCTCTGCCTCAGATTAATGAAGATGAGTGAACAAGTGAACACAAGCCTCCACACATTAAGAAGGACAGTAGATTTGTCTGTCTGGTTATGCTGTCTCCTCATTATAACTACTGGTAAGATGGCAGATTCAGTGAAATGTTTTGATTTTTCTTACACTGTAAAGTTACAAGGTATAAAAATTAGACTCTTAATTACTAATAATCCTGATAACACTGGAAACTGAGATACAAGCAAAGAAAAATTCCTTTTAGGATATTGGTGGTTCAGAGGAAGGGATGAATAACTGCATTTCTCCAAAGAACAATAATGAAAACTCATGATAAGAAGTGCTCATCTTATCTACCTAAGAATAGAACTTTGAACAATAGCTTTCCTGATGGAACAGCACGGGATGCTGATCTACACACAAACACGTTTGTTCATATGCATATGGAGCTAACACAAGTATCGCACTGTTAAATGGCTAGAGGGTTCAATCCATAACTGGATAGGTTTGGCTTGGGAAGAACATACAGGTTTCTTTAGGAAAGTAAAAAAGGCCATGGGCTCTCTTCTTCATGACTTTTTCCTGGGAAGTTTGGGGAAGGCTACAGCATGCTCTATGTATGTGATTATCTCAGAATAGAGAATCTTGAGAGGTTTGAAAACATGTAGATACTGGACTTGAAGTCTATTTTCTAAAGAGAAAACAACAGCATTAAAACTGGAACGGGGTTAGGGTGTTACAGCTGGCCTCATCATGTTTCCATCAGTTTGGATCATGTTAAGGTAAAACCATATATACTGAATGTGAGATAAAATTCAAGTTTGTTTTTATGTAACTAATTACTTATTCAACCATGACATGTTTAGAAAATTACTAGAATTCATATCAAAAAAGCAAAAACAAAAAATAGCAAGTACTGGTAAAGTTACAGAAATAATAGGAAGGCCCAGGACTAACTCTGAAGGGGAATTTCCTTTCATTTCATAGAGAAGCTAGTGTCCAAACACTAAGGAGCAAGAACACTTGTTTGGCAAGGACTGTCTCAGCACGCCCATGAAGGATTTCTGGGGAAAAGAGAAAAGACTAATACATGGTAAAAGATGGTTAGAGAGGTAATAAGTGAAGTAGACCAGGAAATGGAGTTGGAAACAGACCTAAACATGTCTAGTGAATTTGTGGAATAGTTTAATGACATTTTCTTTTCGGCATGATAAATAAGAGACACCAAATGAGGAAAATATATTATGTAAATTATTACTACATTTATCTGGCTCATTGATATGCATTTAAAGATACTGGAATTGAAAGATAATCACCAAACTCATGAAAACTATGACACTAGAAAAGTAGTGAAATTTAAATATTTCAGGAATATTTTGTAACCGATATTCATATTTTCTATGAGCCATCAACATCTAATCTAGGATAATTTTTTTTTTTAGTTGTAGATGGACACAATGTCTTTATTTTATTGCTTTGTATGTGGTGCTGAGGATCGAACCCAGGGCCTCACGCCTGCAAGGCAAGCGCTCTACCGCTGAGCTACAATCCCAGCCCTAATCTAGGATATTTTATTATGTGTATATAGTTGTCACATCCAGTCCATGGAAATTTATGTAATAGAAATTACATCAACTTGAATACCAATTTTTAGGGACAGGCCTGTTTGCTGTCTGTGAGCCTTGGAGATTTTTATTTGATGAATCTGTTTTCAGAAGAAGTAGAAGGATTTTGAAATCAATTATACCTACAGTTCAAGTGATAGATTAGGAATTGTGAATATTTGGGTACATTCTTTAGATTCAAATGCCTTCATTTTAAAAAAGAGAAAATTAACTGGCATAAAAACCTGACACATATACCAATGGAACAGGATAGAGAATACAAAAATAATCTAGGAATATAAACCCAATTGATTTTCAACAAAGGCAACAAAATATACACTATAGAAAAGAAAGCCTCTTCAATAAACAGGGGTGGAAAAAACAGGGGTGGAAAAAACGGAGTATGAAGCAGAAAAATGAGACTAGGCCACTATACCTCACCATACAGAAATCAAATAAAAATGGACCAAAAAGCTAAATATAAAATGCAAAACAATGAAACTAATAGAAGAAAACACTTTAAGACATCATATAGGCAATGATTATTTTGGACAAGATCCCAAAGGCATAGGCTAAAACAGACAAATGGAAGTATATTAAACAAGAAGCTTCTACACCGTAAAGTAAATAATCAATAGAATGAAGATGGTACCTACAGAAGAGGAGAAAATATTTATGAAGTACTTATCTGACAAGGGACTAGTATCTGGTACTATGGCACATGCCTATAATCCCAGCTTCTCAGAAGCTCAGCCAGGAGGATTTCTGGAGCTTAGCAGTTAGGAGGCAGCCTGTGCAACACATCTCCTATGAAAACAACCAAAAACATGAAACTCAAAAAAAACATGAACAACAAAAATACAAATAATTTGATTTAAAAATATGCAAATAATCTGAAAACACATTTCTTCAAAGAAGATATATGTAAACAAAAAGGATATGAAAATTCACTCAACATCACAAATAACCAGGCACTGCAGATCAAAACTACAATGATGTATCATCTCACTACAGTTATAATTATTATCAAAACAAAAAATTGCAGGCATAGCATGGTTTCAGAGAAAAAGACATTCACATGCTCTTGGGGGAAATGTAAATTAGTGCCTCCATATGTAAAATAATTTTGAGGTTCCTCCAAAAACTAAAAAGAGAAACTACTATAGGATTCAGCTACCCAGCATCTGGATTTATATATCCAAAGGCTATGAAATCAAGAAGTCAAAGAGATTCCTGTGTTCCCATGTTTATTGTTGAACTAGTCACAATAGCCAAGACATGTGAGTCAATCATAGTCTTCTTTATTTCTCCTGATGAATAATAAAGTGCAATATAAAGCATAAATACTAATATAGTGGGGTGCTTCAGATGTAAAAAGAATACTTATTCACACCACGGAAATAGAAAGAGTGGGTTTATCAATTTACCATGTCTGGAAAACAAACACTGCTCTAGTTAGAAATATTCCAAAATCTAAGATGCTTAGGAAATTTAAAATTTATTCATTTATTCCATTGTTTCAACAAAAATATTTTGCATTTATAATACATACCAGATGTTGTTACTTAATGATACAAAAAATAAAACTTATCCAGTCTTCTGCGTAATCATCAACAGAAAAGCTCATAACAATCATTGTTGCTGTTACTACTACAACTACTAATCATAGTACTATTACTGCTATAGCTTCTACTGTGCAGTAGCACAGCTACTGTTATGGAAATTTTTATCATTAGATCACTTAGTCTTCACAACATTCCTAAACAGTCAGTCTTCCATATCCAGAGGGTATATGTCCACAGATTCAACCAATATTAGAAATATTTGAAAAACATATGTCTGTACTGAACATGAGCAGACTTTTCCCTTGTCATTGTTCCCTAAGCAATATAGCAGAACAAGTATTTACATGATATTTTCATTGTATTAGGTGAGATTGTTAATCCAGAGGTGATTTATAGTATAGGCGAATGTACAGGTAGATTGTATGTAAATGCTACACAATATATATGAGACTTGAGCATCCAAAGTCTTTGGTGTCTGGAGAGGTGCTAGAACCTGTCTCCCATGGATACTAAGGAAGGAGTGTATATTGATGAAACACAGACAGCGAATATGTATGAACTAAGAAAAATGGTTAAGAGACATGGATGGGAGAAGAAAAAGATCAAATACACACTTCTTTGATGTTCCAGAAGTGGAGAATAAGAAGAAAGGGAGAGAGACAAATGAGAGTGGTAGTGTTCTATAACTTCCAAAATTGGTAAGGGACACTGTTTTAGTCAACATTTTCACTGCTGTGACTAAAAGTCCTGACCAAAACAACTTTAGAGGAGGAAAAGTTTAACTGAGGTATCACAGTTTCAGAGATCTCAGTTCATTGACAGTTGGCTGCATTCCTCAGGGCTCAAGGTGAGGCTAAAAAACATGGCGGAAGAACGTGGCAGAGGGAAGCAGCTCACATGATGATCAGTGAGCAGACAGAGCAACTTCATTTGCCAGATATAAAATACATACCCCAAAGTGATGCCCTCAATGCCCCACCTCCTCCAGCCACACCCCACCTGCCTTCAGCCATCACAGAATTAATCCCATCAGGTGAACAATTCACTGACTGCGTTACGTCTCCCTTAACCCAATCACTTCTTCTTTGAACTTTCTTGCATTGTCTCATACATGAGCTTTTGGGGGACACCTCACATCCAAACCATAACAAACATGAATTCTGACTTCAAGGATATCAAATAGTTGAGAAATAGAATAAAAAGAAATATTTGATAAGTTCTATCATAGAGGAAATCCAACACTGTAAAGTCAAGTAAAATGTCTTTAAAAAAGTGATAAAAAATAAAAACTAAGATTACTTAGGATAATATGATAGATTTCTCATTATCAATATTGGACAAGAAAATGAGCTCTTCAAAGTGCTCCATGAAAACAAAAATTATTAAATTGTTATTCAAAAATAAAAATATATCAAAATAAAACAATATGGTATTTATCTATTTATCCACCTATAGCATTTCCATAAATGCGTTTCTACAGGATGTGTTTTTAATGAAATTTATTGACTACATGTTACATGGATATTCCCAGAAAAAAGATATATGATGCAAGTGGGAGTGATGAACAAGAGCAAAATATAGATATTAAACAAGTTCATTGAAATTATTGTATAAAATTATATCTCATAAGGTGGCTAAAAGAAAAGTTGAAACAACTTACAGAAAATCAAGAATGAGGAAAGTGATAGGTAGTAATATTTAGATTAAACTTATTATAATATGCTTCAAGTTTTTTTCAGGGATATGTTACAGTAATCAATTTTAAACTACAAAGCCACATATTAAAATGTAAAAGGTAATTTCAAAAATAATAGAATTTGTAGATTTTCAACCAGAAGAGAAAAAAAGGAATGAAGTTTATAAAACAGCATACATCCAAAGAATCAGCAAAGGAGAAAAACAAAATGGAAAACAAGAAAAAGAGAAATATGGAGTAGGTATGAAACCCAGTGGCAAAGCACTTAACTAGTATGCACAAGGCCCTGGGTTGAATTCCCAGTACCACAAGAAGTTTACAAAGAGAAATATGATGTAGGAGGTGTAAATCCATATAATACATATATACCAACTCACCCAAGTAAGAACATATAGTGTTTTGTGTGCTCAACTAGAGATACAATTGTTTTGGGAGAAAGGGAACTTGTGAATCTTGAAATTCTCTCTCTCTCTCTTATTAATTACAGACAATCCCTTGCTTTGGTGGTATGTCTTAGAGCTACCAGAGAAAAAAAATTAAACCAGCCTTTGAATGCTAAAACCAGATTGACTGCTTCTTGAAGACAAAAGCAATTCTTCCTTCTATCTTTTACTATGGTAATTGTCACGTGTCTAGTAATGAATGTGTGATCTTCCCTGTTTTTTGAGATCATTGATATTTTATCCTTCTGAATTAATGGAAATTTCTAGAGAATTCTGTTATGGTGTGAATGTGTCCTCCAAAATTCATGTGTGGGAAACTTGTCTGTGCTTCAGTATTGAGAGTTGGGGCCGAATATGGGGAACAAAGATCATCAGGGCTTCACTCTAATGAATGGACTAAAACCTTCATAAGCTGGGTTTATTGGAATTGGATCCATTTTTTCTAATGTTCTGCCAGATTAAGGACAGAGTGTTCAGGCCCCTTTTGCCCTACTACCAACTGTCATGTGAGATTGCAGTAAGAAGGCCCTCCACCAGATTCATCAGATGCTAGCACCTTAATCTGGAGTTTTTACCTTCCACAACTGTGAGAAATAAAATTCTGCTTTTCATAAACCAGGCAATCTAGAGTACATTGTTATAGCAGCAGAATTGGACTGAAGCAGACTCATACTGAGATTTAATGACTATAACTCTTACAGAAGTTATTGCATTAATAATGAGAGTAACATAATAGAAATAAATCTAATTTTTGTCACCTATTTACTAGAACCAAGACACTATGTTAAACACACAGTATCTTTGAAATCTCACATGATTCATGTACAATGTATACTTACTTATCTCATTTTATAGATGAGGAACTTCAGTTCTGGAAAGATGGAATGCTTTCTCAAGGTTATTCCCGAAGGATTGGCTAAGCTTAAATTCAAACTCCAGGCAATTTGACTTCAGAGTTTATCCATTATGCTGTACTGTTTCTCAGACTTTCCCAAACATATTGTTCAAGTTCATTGAAAGTCCATTTGGCTGTTTTTATGTTGATGAAGTAAAGAACATTCAGACAATCAAAGAGAAATGGCATTTTATTTGCATAGTTGATGAGAACAACAAGAAAAAAAATCTAAGACCTGTTTGTTTAAAATGCACATATTCTGTTGTTTTCCTTACTTTAGATAGATTTGTGATTGTCATTAAAGACTGCTCTCTTTTTGCTCAGCCCTCAAACTTTCTTTGAATATCACTCTTCACTAGGAGATACAAGCAACCTTAAAATGAACCTCACTATGAAAGATCAAAAGTGGCATTTAATCACTTAATAAACCATTGTTTATTAGCACTGCCTTCTGAGTTGTAATCGTGTAGGCTACAGGGATTGTAACAATAACATTTGTCCCCTAAAGGGCCATACTGATTAGTGGAAGAGGAAGAGGAAGGAGAGGAGAAGACTGCCTGGCAGATCATTCGTAAAACTTGTTAAACAAGAATGAATGAGGCAGAAAGTGGTGGGGGTATATTAGATTCTTAGGGCTACCAGATCAAGGTACCACAAACTAGGTGGTAAAAACAACAGCAATTTATGTTCACAAATATGAAGACTAAAATCTGGAAATTGAGGTGTAGGTAGAACTATGCTTCCTCTGAAAACTTTGGAGAAAACGCTATCCCTGGCTTTTCCTAGTTCCTGGTGGTTGCCGGTTGCCGTTGGCATTTATTGACTTGAAGATTTATTAATCCAGGCTCTGCATTTTCTATCACCTATCAATCTCCCTGTGTCTCTGTCTGTGTCTAGATTTCCCCTTCTTATAAGAACAATGTGTGTGTTGGGGGGATAGGCAGAGGATGGAAATGACTTCTTTGAGAAAGTTAAGTCTACATGAGATTTTTTAAAAATTTTATGTATTTATTTATTCTACTTAGGTATACATGATAGCAGAATGCATTTTGATTCATTGTACACAGATGGAGCACAGCTTTTCATTTCTCTGGTTGTATGTGATGTAGAATCACAACACACATGCAGTCATACATAAAGCTAGGGCTATGATGTCCATCATATTCTACCATCTTTATGTCCCCATGCCCTCTCCCCCCCACCCCAGTGACCAAAACTCCTCCATTCTTCCCGTGTCCTCCCCCACATTATGGATCAACATCCACTTATCAGAGAGAACATTTGGCGTTTGTTTTTTTGGGATTGGCTTACTTCACTTACCATGATATTCTTCAGCTCCATCCATTTACCTGCAAATGCCATAATTTTATTCTCTTTTATTGCTGAGTAATATTCCATTGTGTATGTATACCACATTTTCTTTATCCATTCTTTATCGAAGGGCATCTAGGTTGGTTCCACAGTTTAGCTATTGTGTATTGAGCTGCTATAAACATTGGAGTGGCTGTGTCACTGTAGTATGCTGTTTTTAAGTCTTTTGGGTATAGACCAAGAAGTGGGATAGCTGGGTCAAATGGTAGTCCCATTCCAAGTTTTCTATGGAATCTCCATACTGCTTTCCAGATTGGTTGTACCAATTTGAAGTCCCACCAGCAATGTATGAGTGTGCCTTTTCCCCCACAACCTCGCCAACACTTATTGTTGTTTATATTCTTGATAATTGCCATTCTGACTGGCGTGAGATGAAATCTTAGAGTAGTTTTGATTTGCGTTTCTCTAATTACTAAAGATATGGAATATTTTTTTATATATCTGTTGATGGATTGTATATCTTCTTCTGTGAAGTTTGTGTTCAGCTCTTTGGCCTATGGATTGGGTTGTTAGTGTTTTTGGTGTTAAGTTGTTTGAGTTCTTTATATATCCTGGAGATTAGTGCTCTATCGGATGTGTGTGTGGCAAAGATTTGTTCCCAGAATTTCGGCTCTCTGTTCACTTCATTGATTGTTTCTTTTGCTGAGAAGAAGCTTTTTACTTTGAATCCATCCCATTTGTTGATTCATGATTTTACTTCTTGTGCTATAGGAGTCTTGTTAAGGAAGTATGGTCCTAATCTGACGTGATGATTTGGGCCTATTTTTTCTTCTATTAGGCGTTGGGTCTCTGGTCTGATTCCCAGGTCCTTGATCCACTTCGAGTTGAATTTTGTGCATAGTGAGAGATAGGGGTTTGGTTTCAATTTGCTGCATATGCATTTCCAGTTTTCCCAGCACCATTTGTTGAAGAGGCTATCTTTTCTCGAGTGTATGTGTTTGGCTACTTTGTCTTGTATAAGATAACTGTATTTAAGTGGGTTTGTCTCTGTGTCTTCTATTCTGTACCATTATACCTGAGATTTTTAAGTAAGGTATTCCCAAGAAATTGTGAGCAGGCATTGCTCCAACAGAGTGAAGTGCCTGGGAAGCTGTAAGTATGTAAGGAAGTAATTATGGATCCTGGGTCTCAGCCCAAGAAGTCACCATGGTGTAAAAAGCATTAAGCCATATTCTCTTCTTATTCTTTATTTTGCAGCTGATCCTCTTATCCCTAATTATATATTTAGTTGATTCACATCTAGAAATTATATGTGAGATTTCTGGTGATACTTTGGCATGGAATTTTGTAAACCTCACATCCTGGTGAGAAGCTCTTTGTACTTAGCCTCCAGTTCTAAAAATCAGTAATGGCAATGTTTATGCCATGCTAATAACAATGAACCTTTCCATGTTCGAAGGATTGACATCATTGCCACTTTTATTGTTATTTATTTATAATTGTGCCAAACTAAAACAAATCATTGATGGTTTTAATTGAGAAAACACTAAAAATATAGAACAAATGCAAAAAATATAAGTTAAAGTACAGAACACTAAAACAAGACAAAAGCAGTAAACTTCATAAAATAATTAGTAATTACAGTTATTTGAAGAGTAATTATACCTTTATATTTGGAATTTCAAACATGTTTCACCTGAATGGTCATTTTTTCTGCAAAATTATGAAAAATTAAATTTCAATATTAAAATATATAGGTCCTGTATTCAACAAGAGGATTGGAACCAGTCAAATAAATTATGGCTAAATCCTTAATATGGAAGAATAGTGGTCCTTTAAAGTATTTTTAAATGAATACTAAAAATTATGGGGAATTTACCATGATATATTGTTGAAATTCAAAACACTGTTCACAGTGCAGTGTAATCTTAATTTTCAAGTAATATGTATATGAAATGAAATATACATGAAATGTTATAAACAATTTATTGTGCTTGTTCTATTCATTTTTCCAATTCACTACAAGAACAACTTGCACTGAAATGAGTTTAAAACCTTCAAAAGACATTCAAAAATGAAGAAAATTGGAACAAAGTCACATTTTTCAGGGTGGTCTGGCAATGGAATGCTGGTAAATATTTAATTACAAATTTGCTAGAGAAAACAGTATGCTTTTATACAATTATAAAACATGTGTAGCACACAACTTGCAAATAATAATTTAAAATATAATACTCATCACAAATTCTTCACAGTCATTGAGTTTCACAGGATGCTATTTTACTTGCCCAACTTTTATCATTAGCCAACATATTGTGTCAATTGGCTAGTGACAGTTGTTCTGATATCAATTTTAGGTGATATTCTGTTTATGTTAATAAGTAATGCAGAGTGAAACATTGAAGATCTATGTAGGAATTTCACTCACTTGTCAGTAACAGTCAGTGATTTCTTTGCTAATTTTTTAATACATTTCAAATACTGGAAGACTATTGACTAGTTTTTCCTTTTGCCTGTGCTATTCATGATGTAAAAGCAACAGACATCACACAGTTTTGAATTTATTCTGTTTTATTAAGACTTTTTAGCACTGTCTTAAATCTATACAATCAGCAAAACAATAAATCACACTCTAATTTGTATTCATCTGCTGTCTTTGATAAATATATAACCACCATGCTGATATTCAACCTACCAATCAACATTGCTGAATTCAAATTTAGGAAAAAATGTACTAAAGACATCAGTATGTAATGTTTCTACTATTCAGATATAATAGCTGTAAATGATGGATTTTCATTATTTACCACTTGAATTTAACTTTAAATTTATATGACTCAATTTTAAATAATGGCTAACAATTTTTAAAAAAATGTAATAGCTGACTCATAAATTGGTACTAGTTGTCTAAAACACATCAGTAGTATAAGAGAAAAATAATAGTTTCAGAAATCAGAATAGAAGTAATTGTTGACAATAATCTATAATTTCCTTCATGTAAAGAGTTTTATGAAAATCAAAGATACAAATAATTGTATATATGCACATGGTAGAAAATATTCCCCACACAAGAATCTTTCTCCAACTATGAACTATCATAAATATTTATATATATATATATATGTATATGTACACATAAATGGGTATTTGTAAACATTCACAAGTATATATGAATGTATACATATATACATACACACATGTGTAAATGTTTTATGGTCCAAAATTTTACAAAGTTGTTGAATATAGCTGCATATTGTCTTTTGTTGATAATTAGAATAGGGGAATTGAATTGGAACTAGACATAGAAAATAAAAAATAAAGGAAGAGCATATCTAGACCTAGTTTCTTTCACTCTCTCTGTCACTGTTTTCATATTTGTGAAATGGAATGATAACTAATAGGTCCCACCTCAGGCTCATGATAAAGGTCAAGTGAATTAATGTATATAAAATGAGAATAATAATGCATGACTCATAGTAAAAATGTTATAAATGCACTAAAAATTGTTTATTATAATTTTAAATATTTTCATGGGAAAAAAATCCCATCATGAAATTGCTATACATTGTATGTTACTCATAGTTAAAAATATTTTATCCAGAAAATTTTGATCAGTTTGAACTTCTATTAGCTGTGCATGAAAATACTTAGTAGATGACATTCCTTTTAATATTCTATATTTTACCAACTTTATAGATTGAAGTTATATTCGATTGTTTCAATTTATTCTTTTCTTTTGATTAGTCAAGTTAACATTTTGTTGATATTTTATTGATCACTCATAAAATGTCTTCATTTATAAATTTTTATTTTTGATCTTTGTCCATATTTACATGACAATTTTTAGTAACACTTCATCTGTTATTTACATAAAAAATTGAATGTTGTCTATGATGGTTTTTTTCCCACTTTTTGAGTATCTTTTGTAGAAATTTTCAACAGGAAAAAACATTCATATCAGTAAAATCAATCGTTATTTCCCTTTCTTGTTAATTCTCATTTGGTATGATGATGATGAGGATGATTACCTTCTCACTCCCTGAAATTATACAAATATGCTTTCTACATTTGTGCTGAAATTTATTAGGCTATGTGGTATGAAATTTCACAAATTTTTTTCAAACTGTAAAATCTATATGATAGCAATTATATTTTTCTGATCAATTTAGAATATACCCAGTATAATGCACTAGAAATTTAAATATATTTTTATAACTTTCTGTTGAGTTCTATTACTATGCCAGTACCATACTAGCTCTCTCTACCTTTGCCTTGTTTTTGAGCGATATGTGTATATTCTAAAGGTTGATGTGCAATGGAATTCATAATTGGCCAATATTGTCTCACTATAATATTTTAAAAGTCATTCACTTTATTTTAGGCAAATTATTGAGGTATTTTTGGTATTTTGGGGGTTTTGGTTTCATGTTATTCATTTTACTTAATTTATTTTAAATGACAAATAATTGTGTATACTTATAGAGTACAATATGTTTGTTATCTATGTATTCATTACCAACATCACTTTTTGTGGTAAGGATGTATTTCTTTAAGTATTCTGAAATCATAATTAACTATGATTAGTAAACTATGCAGTAGATGATGAAAACTAATTATTCTAGTCTAAGTAAAACTTTACATTTTGACTGACATTTCCCTCTACCCCATCTCTCGCTCCTCCTCGTAACCTCTGGTAACCACCTTTCTGCTATGTGGTATGAACTGTTTTTATGAAATCAGTTTTTTAAGTTCCATATAGAAATGAAATTATATAATATCTGGGTTTCTGTGCTGTACATTTTACTTAGCATGGTGCTCTCGAATACCTCACGTTGTCATGAATGGTAGACTTTTGTTCTCAAGGTCCTATACAGCACACCACGTTTTATCCTTTGATAGACATTTAGGATAATTCTGGATTTGGATATTGTGAATAATGCTGAAATGAAAATCAGTGTGCAGATATCTCTTAAACATGCTGATTTCAAATTTTTTTGCATAAATGTCCAGGAGTGAGATTGCTAGATGAAATATTGATTCTATTTTTAGTATTTTTGTGGATTACATACTATTTTCCAAAATGGCTGTACTACTTTATATTACCAGCAGTAGTGTATAGGGGTTCCAGTTTTCTCCACATCCATCTAATACTTGTTATCATTTTTCTTTGTGATAATAGCATTTTGAACTAGAGTGAGTTTATATTGTGTGTTTTTTGCATTTCCCTGATAATTATAGATGTCTTTATAGACCTTTAGTTCCTACCTCCAGCTGTCTTCTCTTGTGACAGTATTGATATCTTTTGAATCCTTTCTTCTCACTTTTGTATATCTATATGTATTTTTCCTACATGGTTACTTTGAGATTTGCATGAAATAGCTCATACAAATAGTTTCTTTTAAGCTAACAATTATTTAATATGATCACTTTCACAAACTACTTTTATGATCCTTTCCTTCAAATTAGCTTTCTTAAGGAACATGTTATAACATTTTTTCTTAAACCATATTTAATGAGGTTATTGCTTTAACATAAAAGCATGGAATACAATTTGCTCTAATGCAGTCCCCAGTATTTTCCCTTTCCTTCCCCTGTTCCCTTATCTCTACCGATCTTTCTGCTATTTACTTTTATTGTTATTATTGTGGTTGTGGTTAGTGTCTTGTGGATATACATGATGGTGAGATTCACTTTAGTTTGCATTTCTTAACAAATATTCCTTAAAACACACACACACACACACAGAGAGAGAGAGCGAGAGAGAGAAAGAGACATGACAAGGGTCTTTATACGTCTACCCAGGCTGCTAGCCTTGAGCTTCCAATCCTCCTGTCTCCCCTTACTGAGTAAATGGAATTATAGGCATATGTCAATACAACCAGCCTATAGTTGTTTATAATAGCTTTTTTAATCTTTTATAACAAAGATGTAATTGATTGTTCAACCATTATTATAGTGTAAAGTGTGTTGAGCTTCACCTTATAGAAGTGTTTTGCATTACACTTTATATTTACATTTACCAGTATTATGTTTTCATACTGCTATGTAGCAATGTTTTCCTCTAGTTTGAAGTAATCTTTTTATCATTTCTTCTAAGACAAGTCTAATGGTGATAAATTCTCCAGTGTTGGTTTGTTTGTGAAAATTATTATACCTCTATCTCTTTTAAAACGCAGGGTTATTTTATCTACTATTCTTGGCTAGAGGTGTTTTCTCTCAGTTTTTAAATATATCATCCCACAGCCTTCTGTTCTTTATGGTTTCTATTGAAAAATCTGCTTGTCTTATGAAGGTCCTCTATATGTAAAATGTTGCCTTTCTTTTGAAGGGTTTTTTTCCTCCTTCTACATTTTTTATTGGTGCAATATAATTGTTCATAATGATGAGATTTGTTGTTAGATATTCATACATGCACAAAACATAACAATATAATTTGTCAGATATCACTCCCCAGGAATTCCATTCTCCCACCTTCTACCAACCCTGTCCCTTTCTTCTACTGATCTCCTTTTGATTTTCATGAGAAAATTTTCATGAGATCCCCATTCCACCATCTTATTTTCCTTTTTTCCCTCTAGCTTCCACATGTGAGAGAAAACATGAAACTTGACCTTCTGAGTTTGGTTTATTTCACTAAACATGATGGTCTCAAGTTCCATCCATTTTCCTGCAAATAACATAATTTTATTTTTATTTTCTGCTGAATGAAACTTTATTTGCATATGTACAATTTTTTAATCCATTCATCCATTAATGGACACCTAGACTGATTCTATAGTTTCTTTATTGTGAATTGTGCTGCTGGGTATATATGTATCACTACAATATTATGACTTTGATTCTTTAGAATAAATACTAAAGTGTAGTTTAACACAGTCATATTATGGTTTCAGGCCTAGTCTTTTGAGAAAACTCCATCCTGATTTCCATAATGGGTGTATTAATTTGCAATCCCACAATGGTGTAAAAGTGTTCCTTTTGTTGTAGTTGTAGCTTTTAATATTCTATTTTTGCCTTCAATTTTTGATAGTTTGATCCTAATGTCTTTTAATGTAACCTTCTTTAGTCTTATTAAGTGTCCTATGAGGTTGTGGATCCAGATTTCTAAATACTTCCCCAAATTTTGTAAAATTCCACCCATTGTTTCTTTGAATATATTTGCTAGTTCTTTCTGTTTTTCTTCTCTTTTTGTTATTCTATGAATGCCTATATTATTCTACTTGATGGTGTTCCATAAGTAATTTAGTTTGCCTTCAATTTCTGCATTCTTTTATCTTTATGCTCCTCAGATTCAATGATTTTTCAATGATATGTCTTCATATTTGTTAATCTTTTTATTCTTCTTGATCCAGTATGCTCTTGAACTCTAGTGAAACTTTTAAGTTGAGTTATTGTATTCTTCATCTCAAGATTTCTATACTTTTAAAATATTATCTGTCTCTTTGTTGAAATTTTCAAATTTTTCTTGCATTACTTTCAAGTTGGTGGGCCTGTTTATGATTCACCTTTTGAATTTTATATCAGTTAAGTCAAATATTTTCATTTCATTAGTATTGCCTTCTAGAGAATTTTTTAAAAATTTGGGACATATTTCCTTGTTTCTTCATTTTTCTTGATTCTCTACATTAGTTTCTGTTTAGTAGATAAGATAACCACTTCTCCCAGCCTTGTTAATCTGATCTTGTCAGAAATGTTTCTCTCCAGTCAGCCTTGCAAAAGATTATAGCCTCTAAGCTTTTTGTGTTTACTAAACTTCTGTTTTTGTTTTAGTGGCTCCTATGGAATCACAGAACTTCAGGTTATGATAAAAACCAGTCCCTAGGGATGAAGCTGGAGAAATTGGAGTGGTGTGCGTGTGTGTGTGTGCGCGTGTGCGCGTTCACACACACACACACACACACACACACACACACACACACGCTCTACTTCCTTCTTTCTTATAGAGAAGCTGAGAGCCAGAGTTTATCACCCACTAGGTCTGCCCTATTCCAACTATACTGTCTGAGGCTGATGCCTATTCTCTTGATTAGACTAGTAGCTTTAAACCTGAAGAGATATTTGCTGAATATTTGCAAATCTAGAATTCACTTTATTTGTGTTCTATGTGGTCTAGAAGACTCAGGAATACAGGACTATAATAACTCTCTTAGCTAGGTGATTTAGGACCCCACCATTTGTATGAGGCTATATCAGGTGAACTGTTCAATGTTTGTAGAAACTACTTCCAAGAATACTCAACAAACATGAATTTATTGCTAAAGCAAGCTAAGGAAGAAGATACAGGTAGTCCTCACTTTCATCCTTGAACAAGCAAAATTCTCATACCCTGATAGCAAGAAGAGACAGCTGGTCCAGCGTCCTCACTATAGTAAGTAAGAGAAAAAGGTACAAGGAATGCACACTATCCTTTTCAGCATGGAGAGATACCCTCTTAGTAATAAATTGAAGGAATTTATCCTAGAATAATTGAAAGAAGAGAACACAAGCATTTCCATCTCCTCCAATATTGCTGGCAGAGGCCCCCGACCTTTATTCATGGAGAGATTGCAGAGATGAATTATAGCTGGAGCAAATAGGAGAAGGAGGCAAGAAAGTGTCCACTCTGTTCAAGCAAGCAGAAATGTCAGATCATACTTTCAATAGGACTCTATTGGTATGAAGTTATAGTTGATGTAAGCATGGAAGAAATCAAAAGGAGTGCCTCTTTTTCCTTTGGTGTGGAGAAGGATTTACATATCCCTCTAAGAAGAGATTGCAGAAATTTTTCTTAGGAGCTGGCCAGTAAAAAGATAAATGGAGTGCTTCCCACCTATTGTTGACAGAGGCTTCTAAACTATTTACACAGGGAGACTGTAGGGCTGGAATTTTTGTTAGAGTAAGCCAGGAAATAAAGTGCAACAAATACCATCTCTCCTATTGAGGCTGTATAAGGTTTATTTATTACTGGCCATATAAGCTCCCAATTTTTGGATTGCTAGATTCCAGAGTTGTAGGAAATTATTGAAAAAAACATTTGCAACCAAACTCTTTCCAAGGTAAAATTGTAAGCTAGTGTGATCCTGGTAGCCGCAGCTCCTGGTTGTGTTCCTGAGGTTTAAAACTTTCCTTTGTTCATAATGCTTATGGGAGACACTCTGATCACTTATCCTTGCCTTTCCTCAAGCCCATTCTAAGAACCAAGACTTTTGAAAAGGACTGTAAAAGTTGTATGTTATATGTGATATATACCCTCATCCTTTATGAAGGAGTTGCCTGTTAAAGGGTATTTTTTCTACAATGTAAGGCACTATGTTGGGTGCAGGGAGGGATTCACAAGTTATCTCTGCTTTTCATACTCATTTTGACTTGGATGTTTTCTCAGTGGTCTAGATAGAGGGTAGGAGTCTGAATTCTCGCTCTTTCTAGAGATAATTAATTCATGTTTATATGTGGTTATACAGGAGCCTCTTTGTCTACCATGTTGACATTATTCTCTGGTTTTATTTTTTTATCCTGAAAGAAATACCCATGTAAATTAACAAATGATTGAATTTTTTAAAAATTTCTAATTTTTGAAATTAGACAAGATCATTATATTGGCTCATAGCATCTGTGATGTTATGCCTCTAACTTGGTATTCATGTTTAATATTTTAATTGCATGGTAGGATATTTTTCTATGCTATGTAGATATTGAAGCTCAATAGAATTTTTCTTTCAGTACATATTTTAAACTGAAAAGATATCTTTAAATTTGACTGAAAGAAGATAATTAAAACTTTCTTTAGAAAAGCAATATTGTAAGACTAATTTGGTTTTATAGGCTACTAAATTATCATTTTCTTATCTGAATTAATTAGTCCTGGAAGCTTTTAATATAATTAATCCTTAGCCAAGTATAATATTACAGGGCAGTATTTTGTGTAGCTCCTAGTGTGCCTGGATTTAATTATGGATTTGCAAACATATTTAGATATGATCATCTTCAGCTGACCTATGCCTATTCTAGATTTAAGGTAAGGAACATTTTAGTTAATTTGGACATCTTTTATTGATCCATGTTTATGTGCACAGAATGTTTTTGTTCCCTTAGGTGTTTATGCACATTCATTTATTCCTTTCTCTTACTTGCCAAGAGGTCCTGGGACATTTTTCAGTATGGTGCAAATAAATCTATGTGAGGTAATAAAAAGAGATTATATTTTGGAAATAAAATATTCAGATTCCACTTTTAGTTCCTGTCCGACTCTCAAATTGAAACATAAAAAATTAAGGTATCTAGGGTCACTTCAGACCTAACATACCATGATTCTAGATTTAATAATGGTCAAATCAATTTCAGGAAGAAAATGACTATTACATGTTTGAATGTTTATGTTTTTATGTTTGGATCTGAGTTCCAGCACTTCAAGACGAACTTTTAAGATAGACATTTTTGTTTCTAAATATTAGCTCCAGAAATACAATTAACTGTTGATGGGTCTTTTGGTGGCCAGTCATAAATGATTAGGAAACTATAGCAGTCAGTGCTCTTTAGAGAAACAGGTTCAATAAGATATATATATATATATATAGTTTATTACTGAAATTGTTTCATACAAATATAGAGGCCAAGAAGTCTCACCGTATGGTATCTGCTAATTACACAACCAGGAAATTCAGTGGAATAATTTAGTTCAAATTCAAAGGACTAAGAACAAGGGAGCCAATGTTGTAACTGTCAGCCTAAGGTTGAAGTCTTGAGAAGAGAGGATCTGCCTGCTCTCCCTCCTCTATACCAAATTAACACTTAGACGTTAGGTACTGAAAAGCCTCCTGTTATAAATAAGTAGGGTCAATTAACGTTATTCAAGACAGTTGTGTTCTATTAAATAGACAAGAACACTGAAATAGTGAATAATGCACCATTGTTCCTATGGAAATATGAGGTTAGATTCCTGTGAATCTCTGGTCACATTTGTTTTTTGTCAAATAATCAACATATAAACTTGTTTTATGTGTGTTTTGTTTAAAGACATATTACTTAATATCCTTCATTCATTACCATTGACCTCATGACCAATAGCATTATAATTTGTGCCTGAACAAAATTCATTAATTATATGTATTACTTCAATTATGCACACCTCAGCTTTCTTCCCTTTAGGAACACCAGAAAGCATGTTAATACTATACTTGGGGTTCATCTTAAATAGTGAAATCACCAAATAACAGCACCAAAATACTATGATGTTGAACTTAATATTGAGAAAGACATTTGTTTATATTTTTAAAACTGAAATAAGAAGGCAGAGAACATAATTTTTCCAAACTCAGCTGGGAATTTATACATCATATAACTCATATTTTTAACCACTCTGTACATGTATATGAATGACTTCAAATACACAAATATTGATTTGGGGATTACAAGTAAACTTTAGCAAGCGGCAAAATTGCAAATATAATTGGCAAACTCTATCGGCATGATTTTATCCATGTATTCAACCATCTATGGATTGAAAGTAAATTGGATCCATTATGAACATATATAGATGTTTTTCCTTGATGTTATTCTCTAAACTATACATTACAATAATTATTTACATATTATTTATGCTGCATAAGGCATTATAAGTAATTTAAACTATAAGGGAATATGTGTATAGGTTCTATAACATACTGGGCTATTTTGTATAAGGTCATTAAGCAATAACAGATTTTGATATCCAAAGGGAACCCTGGAACCAATCCCCCATAGATACTGAGAGATGAATGTATTAAATCTATGAATAATGAAGATTGGCAGTATACACATTTTTATTTACATATGCTTATGTACAGAATAATTTTAAACTGGAAAATTGACAGAATAATTCTAAATAATAGATTAGGAATCTTAGAGGGCAAAGAAGGGGGAAAGTAAATGGCAAAGTAACACTAGATAATTTTTCAATGTAATACTGAGTGAAATATAGTAAGCTGAGGTATACATCTCAGTCCATTCATGTGGAAGAAGCTGAGATGTCTGTGAAATGGTATGATGGAAGAGAGCACAGAACTTGGCCATGTTCTGTTCCGCCCTGGCATGCATTTAATCACCAGAGTTATTATATATAAGACTGTAGTAATAATTTACATACTGCAATTGCTCCTTCAGTGCTATCAAGCTAATATTTCATAAAGATTATCTAATGATTTTACCATATCTTGCCTAAGTTTTCATTTCAAGGATCAGAGTGAAGAAGTGATTTTCAAGAGAATGGGACCAAGAGAATGTAAATGATAATTCAAAAAACTGCTTAGTAGTCAACAAACAGTGTGGGAATAAAATAGCTACTCAGTGTAGAAAGAGTTTGTGTTTTTTAAATTAAGATACCATGTCTTTACACAGTCAAATGAGAATCAAAATTGAATCTTTCAATGAGACAGAACAGCTAAATGCTGGGTAACTTCTGGACTCCACAGTGGCAGAGCAAAGCCCACAGTGTCAGTAGCCTTCAATATAGCAACCTATGGATACAATTCACTTAAAGTAGATCATACAGAGTTACTGAGACTCGTTTATTTTTCTTGAAGTTAGCTTGAGAGAGAGGGAAGAGACCATGGAAACTATCCCAGCCCTCAAACAAAGCTAAAATTTTAAGAGAACAAATTATTAAGTCTAAGAACAGGAGACATGAAGGAGTTGATCATTAGATTGACTCACTCCATAGGCTTTAACACGGAGGTTTGTTTCATGGGGTGACAACTTGAAAATGTTGAGGAGGTTTTTCATCAAGATCTTCAAAGGCTTTTGCTTCAATAAGTAATCTAATTCTTTGGTCGAGCCATTAATTTTGCCTGTAAGAATAAGGAGTGTTTTAGCTCATAAGAAACTCCACAGTCATGAAGCAGCAACTTGATGTGATTAAAACTAGCTCTTTCCATGATAGGCTCAGCTGAGGAATTTGGATAAATGCTAATTCTGTGATTTTCATATTTCAGTGATTTGGCTCTCTTATCAGTTACCATTATGCTGACTTTTTTTTTCATGAAAATGAAAAGAAAATGAAGGATTGCAGTTCAAGTTTCCTCTTAATGTGATGGCTGCCTTCTGTGAGAGTCATCAGGAAGTCAGCTCACTTGAATTTTGAGAACTGACTAGAATTCATAATTATTGGTGTTGTCTGAGGCCCATACTCTTCTGTGGGCTTTTGAATTCTCTTTGGCTTTCCCTCATTCAGCGGGATTCCCTGTGGTTCTTGTTCATTCTCCAAACACTCCCAACAGAATCAACTTGTAGATTTCCCATTTTTTGTTTTTCTGCTGGGAAGAAATATTTGTTTCTAGAAAGTTCTGAGTACACAAGAACACTAGAACCATCCCAGTTCACTGAGGCTACATGGGCTAGCATGAAACAGAGAAAATATTGCTCATGTGATTTAAGATACAAGTTCAATAGAGGTTTACACAGCTAGATGTTCCAATGAAAATATAGACGATGGAACTCTATCGACATTGCAGCCTTCTTAGGATGAGCTTAAACTCTTTTCAGGGCTGTGAGTAACTTTTGCTCAATTCCCAAAGAACAGAGTAACCAAAGTTGTCACAAAAAGACTAACAATGCACTCTTAAAAGCAGTCTCCAATTTCCGTTGCTTCAATGGGTATTACCCTTCAACCAAATTAAAGAATGATGATCAATTTTATGAGTCAGCTTTGCTGGATAAAGCGATACCCAGATAGTTGGTAAGACATTTCTAGGTGTGTCTGTGGGAGCGTTTCTGAATGAGATAAACATTTGAGTCAATAAACTGAGCAGAAAAGATTTCTCTTACAAGTGTAGGGAGTCGTCATGGTATCCTTTGAGGGCTCAACTGAGTAGAATAAACAAGAGAATGAAGGGTGAATTCTCTTTCCATAACTGAGACTACCATCTTCTCCTACCCTCAGACATTAAAGCCTCAGGTTCTTAGGCCTTCCAAAACTGACAATAGTATGTCCCTAGTTCTCAGGCCTTCATCCTTGGACTGCGGGTTACACCATGAGTCCCCCTGATTCTCAGGCCTTCAAAACACTAGATTTCCTGGCTCTCCAGCTTGCACACAGTATATTGTGGACTACTTGGACTCCACAGTCATGTGAGCCAATTTCTATATAAATCTCCTAAATTATATCTAGGCCCTGACAAGTACAAGTGGCTTTTGGTCTTATTGGAGTGATGAAGGACACAATCTCTATGTGGACAGACAGAAGCAGCTCACTGCCAGACAGGGAGATGGCCCTCACCAAAACCAAATTTTCTAGCACCCATGCTTTTTAACTTCAGGTCTCTAGAACTGTTGTATAAGTCACTCAGTCTATGATATTCTGTTATGGCAGTCTGAGCTAAGTAAGAAAAATGATGATGATAATAATAAAAGATGACTATAATGCATCTCATATACTATTTACAAACATTCTTTTTCTGTATTCCTCCATACACATTATTGTTTTGACTCTTCTCCAGTTATATGTCTCTGGAAAACCAAGATCTCTCTCCCAAAGTCTTTTCAGATTTTTTATTCTTATATCTTCATAGGGTCTGCATCCTGGGCCTATCTTTTTTTTTTTTTTTAATGCTATTTCTGGCCCTAAATGTGGACCTTTATATTTCTTTGAGTATAAAACTGGAACTCAAATCCACTTGACTAAAATATCTGTAGGCACAGTAGACTTTGGTGAAGTTTTCTTGATTTTTATTTATTTTTTTTAGGGAGGAAATGCTGAAGCTGGATTAATGATAAAGCAATGGCAATTTATGTTAAAAATCTGTATTAGACATTCTTTTTCTAAAGTCGTTTTGTGAAACACTAAAAAAATTATAGTTGGAATAGTTTTCTGTGGCTTTTGTAATAAAATACCACAAACTTGGTAAAGTAAGACAATAAATATTAATTATCTTGGCTCTGGAGGTCAGAAGTCCTAAATTAATATCACTGGGAGAAAATCAATGTGTAAACAGGGCCAAATTCCCTCCACATGTTCTATACAGAACTCATCCCCTTGTGGTGCCTGCTAGCATTCCTTTGCCTGTGGCCACATCACTTGAGCCTTTGCCTGGACCTTTACATCAATTTCTCATTCACTGGGTGTCTATTATGCCTCTACCTTCCTCTCCTAGGGCCATTTATGATGACTTTAGAGCCTACTCATACAATCCAGAACAATCTCCCCTTTCTGAGATCCTTAATTTAATCATACTTGCAAAGGTAGCCCTTCCTCAGTCTTCTATCATCATCATTTTCTTTAAAGGTAGAATTATCTTGGGATTAGAACAAGATTTCTTTGAATGTCCATAATTTAGCTTACTACACTGTTCTCACCCAATTCTATTCTATTTCTATTTTTCTGGCTCCTCTTTTCTTCCCCCTCCCTCTTCTCTCTTCTTTGCAGCCTCTCTGAAGGTTGTCTTTGAGGAAGTCTGTCTTCTTTTATTGCAGAAGAGAAGAGAACTGACCTCCATCCTCAGGATCATCTACTGAGTATTCATCAAGACACACACTAGATAAAAGCAAGCTATGTAGTATAAGAACAATAAATAAACCTTCTATGTATAAGAAATTATTACCATTAGAATGTCATAATTTATTTCCTCTTATTAAATATAGTCTAACTTTTACTTAAATCATCTCAAAATCTTAAGATAATTTAAAAATAATTACAATACCTTAACATTTTCATAAAAATTCTCAGAATATGTTAGTTTCACTATCTTCACAATGAGGTAACTGGGTTCAAAAGATAACTGTGAACATTTACACAGTTAGGAAGGCTCAGAATTAGAATTCTAAAACAGAAGTAGTAACACCTAACACTTGATGGATATTAAGTCCTTGCTCTTATCTCTAAGATTACTCCCCCCTTGAGGGTCAGTTTTCTACACTGAAAAAAGAGATAAAATATTGTCAACCAAATATTTCTCCCAAGTTTAAGCAAAGTAATTCAGTCAACATTACTTTTTTGTGATAAAACATTTTGCAAAGAAGAACAATAATTCCATCTAGAAACACCACCATCATTCACAACTTACCACCACCATCACCATCAATCTCCCCACATTACCACCACCACCAATACCATGACCACCATCCTGACCATCACCACTGTTCCTGCCATCAACATCATGACCACCATCACCATTGTTACCACCATGGCTACCACTGCCACTCCCACCCCATTTCTAGTGCTGCACTGGAACTGACCCACATCAGCTCATGATACCATTGTTAACATCTCTTCACAAGTCAGCATTTACTAACATACTGGTAGTTAAAAATAGCCATAGTAGAGATCTTTACTCCTGGAGATTTGCTTAATACTACAAAACAGGGATGTGTATATTCTAGCACAACTAGAAAACTCATGATCACTGTTATCAATACCAGCATCATCTACCACCATCTCCCTCCTCACTTCCCTAATTTCTACACCATGATTATCATCACTTCTACTCCATCTACTATCATCATATCATTCTAAACATCATAACCCCATTGTTATCATTACTGTCTGAAATATAAAATTTTAAAAATATTTTTCTTAAGTAAATCACTATATTATTGTGAATATTTGAGTGGTTATGCATGAGAAAAAAGTTTTGACCCTATTACATGAGCTTATCATATGAAAATTGTGGAAAAAGGAATAGGAGAGAGAATGAGAAATAATATCTAAGAACCACATCCTTCTTGGCTGTAAAACATGCTGCAAGATTTTGCTGGATTTATTGAACAGGCAGTCTATCCAGACCAAATCCATTAAAACAATCCTACTGGCACTCTATTATTTTTCACATGCCTTAAGCTGCAGATTTCTTCAAATACATTCATCCCTGGGAAGAGGAAGAGGGGATGATGCATAAGCTGAGATGTCTACATAACAGGGGAGGTTTGAAGCTGAGAGCAAGGAATTTCCCCTTTCATGACAGCAGTGGACAGGGCTAAAAATTGAGTTGGTCGTAGTTTAGAGTACTACAAACAAAAACATTAGTCTGTCTTTGGAGGGAAAATTGGACAAGAAAGCTAACTGTAGGATATGTAGTAATACTTTTTGAACACTTGTGAACTCTGTCTCTATAACATTTTATGGCTATTTTTATTTACATTTTATGAGTAAATGGACTGAAGCTAAGAGATTAAGTAGCAGTAGATGGCAGGGTGGTATTCTCTGGATGCAGTCCTTGCTTTCTTACTTATTTTTAATCCATAAATGGGAACAGAGATGATATTTAAAATTTAATTAGTATCAAAACAGACATTTTCACGTCTCTTTTCAAATTATCAAAACAAACTTGTAAAATAGTCATTGTTATCCTTGTTTATCTGTTCAGAAAATGGAGATTTAGAGAAATTGGATTACCTTTTTTAAAAAAATCTAGGTTTGGAGAAAACTAGGATTGAGACTCACAGTGCAATATTCTAAACCATGCCTACTCTCTTCCCTCACCCTACCCTTTGATGATATTGGTATGTGTATATTCACTGGGAATCAGGTCAGATTCTTCATTCAGATATAAAATGTCCTTTGCTCAAATAACAACTTAAAATTTGTATCTAAGGTCAATTTGTGTTGTGTGTGTGGCTTTTAGGCTAATTGCTGAACAACATACTTCTTGAAGATTGCCTGTACTTAATCCAATATATTTGAAATCTCAGGTTTTATTCATTATTATTCACATTAATATGAATTAATTAGTTGACCCTTTAAGGTTGTTCATAAATAATATTATTATTTGTCCTAATTTTGTGGGTTTTCCTAACCCATCACAAACCCTGCATTGATCTAAGTACTGTTGTTTATGCTACTACAAGCTAAGGTCTTAGAAAGGCAATCACATGATCACTTATCTTGAATATTCTCTATTTATTCATTTATAGAAAGCAATAGTTTTAAAAGTGACTCATCTTCCCTTTAATCAGCTGCCCCTTTTTGCTAATTCCAGTAGGAGAAATAAACTATCACTAATCACATGGTAGTAGAAACAGTTTAATCACAGACTAAGGAATTCCCGGCTGTTACTAATATGCATGTAAGATGATGTTTTACTGAAATTTTCTGTCTGTATCCTCAGTATTTCTTCAGTTTATTTCTTTACCTCTACTTTCATTGCCAAGTTTCCAAAGACCCTTACTTTTCCTTCAGTGGTACACATATTATTATTTAAAATGGTCCTTGCATGTGTTTTTAGTCAGGAAGAATTATAGGATGACCAAGGGGTTCAGTCTTGAACCTTTTCTATGTAAGAGAAGAAAATGGCAATATGGCAGGAATAATATGCCTGTGTTCCTTTCTTCTGTAACATCTACAGTTATTTAAATGTCAGCTTCTCTGACACAGGCACTGTCCTCTCTGCTGAAGATACAGAGAAGAAAGGTTCAATCATGCTATCACAGATGATGTGGAAGATAATGTAAACAGTAATTCATTCAAGTGTAATCAGTACTCAAACCATCAATGTGAGCTCTTCCATAAATACAGAGGTCAAGTGGGGTCTAACTTACCTTGTCTGCCTGTTTATGAGGAGACTGGTGTATGTAGGAGGGCTCAGAGGCTATTAAGCCAAACTTCCTGATTCTTTCTTATCACCAAAGGATACAGATATTAACTATATAGAAAAGGGCAAAAGACGAAGGGAAATTATTTCCAAAGCATCTTATTAATTCCAAAGCATTAATTTTCACATTGACCTTATTAATTAAACATCAATTTTAAGCACTCTAAACAAAAAACAAAGAAGCTAAGTAATTTGCCCCAAGCCATCACTTTGTGAGTGGTCAAGCAATTATTTAATTCTGTCAACAAGATCTCCAGGTCTACTTTCTTGCCTGTTGCAGTGGTTTCTAGTATTTTTTGGTTTCTAGAATGAGAAAAATTTTTGAAAATGGAGATTTATCATATGCATCCCACATTATATTTTAGAGAGCAACTATTATTAAAAAGTAACTGATACCTATCAGAACTCCCTTTAAATAAAAAGAAGAAATATTAATACAAAAATAGCCCAGGTCTATATAGAACAAAACCATAATTCTTTCCAAGAAAGGATAGTTGGTAACCTCTCTCTCACATATGTAAATGTACTTGTATTCTAAAACTTAATATTCTCAGACTTGTGAAAACTTCTTTGTCAATCAGCATTTGGGAATCAGCATAATAGATTAGGAATACATATCAACTTGGGACAAATAGTCAGGCACAATGCTATTTTATCAGGATATAACCACTACTCACATGGTGCCAATGTGTTAGCACAATGACAGACTCCACCCTAGCCATGTATTATGATGCCCTGTGTTTACTTACATGTAAATCAACTCTACACCTCTTAAAAAATATTTAGAGTGTATGTGTGTGGGGAAGGAGAGTAATGCAGGAGGAGTGAGCAACCAGCCGTCTTTTCCATCTTAAGAACTAATGGTCAGAGTAAGAAGTAGAGCACCTACAATTAGGATTAGAAATGGCAACTTTCCCCTCTGGTTTATTTGGAGGAGGAAATAAAACTTGCCAAGTGCCCCATCGAGTCTCACAATATGAAGTCCCAATTCAAATACTTACTGCCTGCTGCTATGTGAATTTCCATTTAAAAATAATTATCAAAACCATATGGGTTGAAAGGATTGGGGGGAGACTCAAATGGAAATATGTAAATTGCAATAACTTTGGCCTTTTGCATTTGGCTGAGTCTCCCTCAAGCCCAGAGCTTCCCCCTGTGCCTTTTGTAGGATGGTTTCCCATGCTGCTGCCCCCAGCAAGGCATAGAGCCCCCCTCCCTCTTTGCAATCTCACACTGCAGTTTGGAGCAGGACAGAAAGAACTTAGTTCTTTAGGTCCTAGTGTCTCTCCACTCTCTTTTCAGAATCATGTCTTACCCTTCTGCATGACAAGTCTTTCTTACCTTCATTCTCCATTAGCAGATAAATCAACCATTGGGTTATTTCATATATCTCCAATGTGTCACCTGCTAACTTTAGTTAAAACTTGTATTACTTCATAAGGCCACCTAGCTATCCGCTCTAGTAGATTATGAGATTGCTATAGTTTGACGGTCCCTCCAAATTAGTGTTGGAATTTAATTGCCATTGTAGTGATATTAAGAGATGGGATTTTTAGGAGTGATCAGACCATGAGGGCTCTACCCTCATAAATGGATAAATACTGTTATTTTTGTGATAGGTTTTTGATAAAATGGATGAAGTTTGCCTAATTTTCTCTTTTTCTATGTGCTCATGTGACTTTCTACCATTTACGACCCAGCACAAAAGCCTTGGTCAATTGCTGATGCCATACTCTTGGACTTCCAGGCTCCAGAACTGTGACATAAGTACTTTTGTTTCATTATAAGCTATTCAGTCTGGTATTCTGTTATAGCATCAGAAAGCAGACTAACACAGAACTACTTGAAGACCTCTCTGCATCCCTTGCACACGTCTGCTACCTGACATATTTAATAAAAGGTTAGTGAATGATTAGAAACTAACAACAATTTGATTTAATCCATGATACTAAGTTATATAATAAACAAATGGATTTATAAAATATATTAAAATGAATTTATTATAAATATTCCAACCCACTCATTGGCAAATATTCCTAGAAAATTTTTACAGATCATGTAAACTTATATAGTGTAATTATTTAAAATTATTTCTAAAATAGACTCATTTATTCCATGAAATAGTTATATTTGCATACTAAATATAAAATTACACTTTAAAAACTTGGATAATATTGAGTGCTAATCACATGCCTGTTCCATAGAGATTTGACATCTTTGTGTTGAGCATTTTGTTATGATGAAGATTACTTTTGGGACTTTAAAGTAATACTTGTACTCTTACATAAGTAGTAATAGTGCTGGGAATTTTAAATATAAGTTTCTGAAAGATTAGTTTTCATATGAAATCCTACCACAATCAATACTACAAACCAGGGATGCCTACATTCTCACACATCTAGAATCCTCATGGTTGCTGCTATTGCTACCAATTTCTCCATCATCATTGCCACCACCTCTGTCCTAATTTCCCTTATTTCTACCACCATGATCATCACCACTCCTACTGCATCTACTATAATCATATCATTGATTCACTGATGAACACAGGAATAAATTCATTTCACCTAAAACAACATTGATTCCTAAATGTAGAAATTATAGCTGTCATAGAAGAGAGAAAAGTGGTTGAAGTGAAGACAACCTACAAATTATATTGGTTGATTTAATGTTTAAATTCTACTTTACTACATTATCTCATATGTAAAATATCAGGGATAATATAATAGTCAATGCACAGAAAGATTGTTGGGGAGAAATAAGAAAGCAGACATGAAATTTCTTAGCACATTGCAAAGTTTATAGAAAGCATTTATGAAAACGTTTTAGGCACTCATTCTGTCTGTGTGGAGTGTTAAGACCCTTATTTTCCCATTCCTCACTAAATTTGTCTATGAAGTCCAAATATGGAAGCCTCTATTTTGGCTTATTCTGAGAACTCTGATAAGAATTCATGGGTAACAAATATAAATTTTGTGAAACTTTGTATATATAAACATAATTGCATTTAAATCTCACAGAAGCTTAACTGCTTTGGTCTGGATGTTTGTTTTAATGTGCCTTAATATCTAAAGATACATCAGTTTCCCTACATTGACTAATTGCCATTTCCAGCAACGCATCCTGAGAAAAATGTTTTCACAATATTCAGCAAACATGTACTGATTTCTCCTTCTGAACTTCCTTGTAAACAACTTATCAAGGCTTCCAAATTCAGACTGTCATTAATAGAGTACAAACAGGGTAGTAATTTCTTAAACTGCTGATGTAGGGTAAACACCAAACATAAACATCCATGCCTTTCTCTGTATCTGCAAATGCACAGTAGATGCACAAACATGATCCAAATTATATTGTTACAAAAATAACCAGAAAGTGCATGTTAGTTTTCCCTGAATTCTGCAGTGAACATCAATTACACATATTACTACCCACGGTGATTCTATTACAAAATGACTTCAAGTTCATCTCTACTGAGAGGAATCAACTCAATATGTGCAAAAGAAACTGTTTTTTCCCTCCTTTACCTGATTCTTCTTTTACATTGCTTATGACTGTTAATGAAACTATGATCTCAGGGTTTGAGACTTCAGACTGTCATTGACACTTTTCTTTTTCATATAATCCACATTTTACACTATTTAATTAACCACTGCAATATATACAACAAAGGTATTTCCATCACTTTATTGAAACTGCTACTACTACGCTGGCAAATTTTCAAATAAATCAGTGGATACAGGTTCTACAGGAATGTCTTGTCATTCAATGGCAATTTGCCAGCCTGCCTTTCCTACTAAACTATTTTTAAAAACTGCAATATTAAGCTATATAACCCCATTATCTAGCACAGTTTCTTTTTTTCTTTTTTCTTTTCTTTTTTTCTTGGTACTGGAGATTGAACTCAGGGGCACTCGATCACTGAGCCACATCCCCAGCCCTATTTTGTGTTATATGTAGAGACAGGGTCTCATTGAGCTGCTTAGTGCCTCGCCATTGCTGAGACTGGCTTTGAACTCACGTTCTCCTGTCTCAGCCTCCCTAAATGCTAGGATTACAGGCTTGTGCCACTGTACCGGCTTAGCACAGTTTCTAACTTACAGTAAATGCTCACTACATATTGGCTGAACAGAAGAGACATCTAATTTTTCCAAATGCACATGTTCCCTCTCCATTTGAAATCAAACTTCATCTTGCTATCAGATTGATTTCCTGAAAGCACAGGTTTATTCATGGTATTATTTTAATAAACAAAACAAAAGCCACGATTTATTCAAAATTTATTGTACTCCATGATTATTCTTCTTAATAACCCTTCAGCAAAGTATTATTTCTATTTCCACTGACAAGGAAATTGAAATAGAGTAAGGTGAGTACCAGGTAGAGATCCTAGTTTTCAAGATGCAGATCTATGCATAAATTCACATCTGTGTGACAGCAGAGCCTGTGTTCTCCACCATACTACTTGTCTTTCTTTGCTATAATACCTCTGTAATGCCTTCCTAAATTGGCAGGCCGTTTTTGGACAGGTGCTGATCATTAAAGAGCTCTCTTTGGTTAGTGAAGCTTTGTTACTCTGAATGAGCTAGGTGGAGGAGCAGCCTGAAACTTCTAAGAGCTTATTAGTGATGCAGATTCATAGGCTCCAAGCCAGACCTACTGAACCAGAATCTACATTGTGACAAGATTTCCAAGTGATTTGTAAGCACATTGAAGTTTTAGACTCATATGTCAAGGAAATACTGATTACTAGATATCAGCCTTGACTTATCAAAACAAGTCACGTTAGCCTAACCTCAGCTGCCCCTTTTATGGAATTATCCACAATATTGTTCAAGGGGATGGAGAGATTTTAACAATAAATTGCATAATTATCTAGGAATACACTCTTAAAATTGAAGGCATTTTTATTCATACAATCATAGCAGCTTGGAATCATACTTGCAGCACTCAAGATTGAACATAGGAATGTTCCACCACTGAGCTGAATCCTCAGCCCTTTTTATTATTTATTTTGAGAGAGGGTCTTGCTAACTTGCCCATGCTGGCTTTGAATACATGAACCTCCACCTTTCTGCATCCATGCCTGGCTTGTAATATATGATATTACTTGCTTGCTATACTGACTAGACTAAGAATTCTAATGGGCAGAAGGCCTGTGTATTCTACTTATCATTATTTCCAAGCACAAAGTTGAGTCCAGGGTAGGGTAGAAATTCAACATAAATGTGCTAAATAAATGGTTAAGATATTGAGGTATATTGAGATATTTCACCTTAGGGAAAAATTTGATCAAAGCATGCATGTGAGTGATAAGAACATTCTAACTAAGGTTGGATATTCATATTTTTAGTGTTTTGTTAGATGGCTTTTTTCTGTTCTTCATTTATTTAATCAGTTTATCAAAGACATTGAAAATATGGGCCTTAAGTTTATGGATAACAGCAACCTGGGAAAAATATTAAACATGATGGAGAACAGACTAAAAGTACAATCAGATATTTAAATACTGGAGACATGGTCTGAATGTCATAAGGTAAAATTTAATGGAATTATAAGCAGTAATATGCATTTTAGTTCAAAAGATCAGTGAAAGAAATGGAAGAGTTGTGACTTTAGGAACATTAGTGAGAAGATGGTTGTATGTGGGTAATATCATTCAAGTGGGTAACATTACTACCTATAAAGATTACATGACCTAAAGATGAAATAAGAGAATTAGAGGACCAAAGGGAAAGAATTTGCACTTGCCTTATTTCAAGCTCAGTAAACTCTTCTGAAAAGAGCCAGATAGTAAATACTCCCAGCTCTGTGGGCTGTAAGGTCTTCTCTGTTGCAATCATTCAATTCTTGTAGTGGGAAGGTTGCCATGGGTAATACATAGCAAATGAGTTTGAATGTGAACTAACAAACTTTGTTTATGGACACTGAAGTTTTATAATTTTTACATGTCATTAAATGTTATTCTTTCCTTCATTTTATTTTTAATTACTTAAAAACATGAAAGTTATTCTAACCTCAGGATATATACAGAACCAGGTTGTGGACCAAACCTGGTCCACAGGCCAAAATTTAGCAAATCTAGATTTACCTATTGTAATCTGATTCCACTTAGAATTTAGTGCTAACACCTTCCATGTATATGCATGTGAATGAATCATTAGGGATCCAAATAAAAATAAATTCCAGGTAGATTAGACCAAAAAGCATGTTTCATAAAGAAAAGTGAAAAGAAAATGGAATGCCTACTCTGTGCAATGAAGGTCTTTGGACAGTAGGGTAGCCACCTTCAAGAATTTAAAAATAACTATAGGAAAGATGAACTAAATTTAGAGAGGTGGTGTATCATTGTTTCCTCAGACATGAAATTGGGATTTAGAAAGGACTGAATTCAAATTCTAGCTCTGACAATGTAATGTATATGCCATTTTGGACAATATCCTGTCTCCCTGTCTCATTCTCATCATTTATAAACTGAAGAAAATCATAGAAACTACTCTTTGAATTAACCTTTGTTCTGTAAAAACAATTGCAAAGATGTGTTGTCTCAAAACAACAATAATGTGTTATTTCTTTCAACTGTGGATGAGCCGGGCAGTCACTCTGTTGGTTCTGCCAGGACTCACACTTGCCTGGGATACTAAAGAGCAAGAGAAAAAAAGAAATCCACCCCTTTCTCACCACTATTATCGTGTCTTGTGATTCCCCTATAAAATTCTCACTTCTTTGTAAATCCTTTCTTAAAATTTTCCCAGTTTTAATGTATCATCTCTTTTCTGCTAGTATGTATAGATATCCTGAAATATCTCTGGTTCATCCAAAATGTAAAATAATTGTGACAATAGACAAAAATTATAAGTGGCTACAGCATGAGAGTGGGTAGCAGGGATCTCAGTAGTGTAGGGGTGAGGGAAGGTTAGCTTGCAAAGATTATATTTATGTGCCAATATGATAGAATGTAGGTATTAAGTAGGAGTGTAAGACTCAAGTGTAAGATTGAAGAAAATTCCCAAGAAAAGCTACAAAGGTCTTATGACAGTGATGAGCAGCTTATAGTCTAAGGACTAAAAACAATTCATGAGGCCACAGGTCAAATAGAAAGTGAGATCATGAAACTAATGGAGTTAGGGCCAAGCCACAAAGGTATTTGTGAATCATTTTGAGAATTTTGATTTGTATCCAACCAACCATCGGAAGTTTTGTGTTTATATAAAGGAATGGCATGACTTATATATTGAATATATCTCTCTGGCTAAAGTGTAGAGAACAGACTGGAAGGTAAAAAGGAGGGTGAGATATTGATTAAGAACTTGAAAAGAAGACAACTTGAACTAGAGAAAAGTAAGAAAGATGGAGAAAGAATTGGTGGATTTGAGAATTATTTAGAAGTAAAGTTGATAACTCTTGGTACTTGTTTTAGTACCATCAGTTTGCTATGGCAAAGTGCCATAGACTGAATAGCTTAAAAAAACAAGCATTTATTTCTCACCATTGTGGAGTCTCAAGTGTCCAAGATTAAGGAGACAGCAGATTTGATGTCCAACAAAGGCCTGTCTCCTGGTTCACAGACAGTACCTCCCAAATGTGTCCTCAAGTGATGGATGGGTCAAGGCAGCTCTTTGGAGTCTCTTTTTTAAGGGCACCTAATCATCACTCAAAATAACCTTCCTCCTAATACAGTCACCTGAGATATTAGGATTTCAAAATATGAATTCTGAGGTGACATAATCATTGAGATCAAAGCAGTGATAGATTAGGATGGAGAAGAGAAGGAGACTTGCCAATTAATGACCTTAGATACTGATAATGACCTTAGATAGCTGAGACAGTGGGATGATTATATCAAATTATAATATTAGGAACTAGGTAGAGGCACAGAGTTCTTATAAGAAGTCCATGTTGGATATAAAAACTCATAATTCATTTGTATGTTAGAATTTATCAAAAGTTGGTGCATAATTTAGATCCTATAAGAAAGATAGAGAGTGAGAATGTGACAGAACCCTGAGTAATCCCAACATATAGCAGATGCATAATTGAGTATGAACATACAAATCACATGGAAAAAGAGAATCCAGAGAGGTAGCAGAAAAAAAAAAAAAGGTAGCATCAGGGAAATGAAGAAAAGAGAGCTGCCAACAGTGATAAATGTCAAACAAAATGAGAACAACAAAACATTGCATTTACCAATATTAGGTAGTTGGTAATGAGGCAAAAGCCTGATTAAAAGAAAACCTAAGAGTGGAAAAAAACATCATAAATATGGAAATGTTGTCATTGACTTTGGATGTTAGAGGTAGAGATGGGAATTAGTGGAAAAGTAATGTGTGACTGAGAGAGATTTATTTTTCAAGATGAAAGAATGTGAGTATTTTAAAATGTTGATGAGAAGAATAAAGAAACAATGGAAAAGACTGAATATTCCAAGAAATTTTGTAATATGAAATCCAGAGAAGTCAAATAAGATAAGATGAAAAACGATGAAAGGAATAGCTACATTTAGTATCATCAGGCATATGAGGAATAAGCAACACACCTATTTTAATACCAGAACAATTGGGGGAAATGTTAAATTGGACATTTATAAAATAAAAAGAGAACTTGAAATTATAAATATGATAGCTACAAAATGATAGATGGCTTAACATGTAGTTGATTTAGCTAAATAGTGAATTCATGCTTTTAAAGATTGAGTTAACAATTCTTCCAGATGGCAGTACAAAGGAAAAATTTTAAATGAAAGAAAATTTAAGTACTATGGAGGACAGATTCAAAATTTCTACATCTGTCTATTGTGAGTTCCAAGAAGAGGAAATAGAAAAATGGGGGAGAATCAACATTTAGGGAAATAATAGCTAAAATGTTTCCAGATTATATGAGGTAACACAGGAGTCCACAAATCAAAAAATTACAGTATTTCAACATTAAATAATATTAAATAAGTGAATGTATACACACAAAGACTCTCACTTTTTCTCTCTTATGAAAATTCAAGATATTCAGGGCATTTAAGAGTCTCTAAAACTGTATCAGAAGGAAAAGAGATTATTAACATAGGTGCACAAACTGCAGGTATCTGTTATGGAGCTCAGGAAGAGAGAGGGCAGTAAAATGAGATTCTATCTTTTTGGCCTTTGTCTATTAGGAGATATTTAAAAATTGATTAAAAAGAAGCATACTAATCTGTGATAAATGATGGTACAAAAAAGATGCAAAACAAGGATATGCACATAAAATTTATATGATGCTCTAAATTTTAGAAAACTGATTTTAATCACACATTCACAAATAGATATTGAGGAATTCTTTTGCACAAAGCACTGCATCTGCCCCTCAGGGTGAATGACAAGAATGAAGAAGGCTATCTTCTGCCCTCCCGAAACTACTATCTACATGGGTTTCATTTTACGATGCCGGGCCTGCCATCGGATCTCTGTAAAAATATGGTCAATGGCTTAGCTGTATAGAAAATAAAGATACCTTTGAATGTTTACGGCCCAGTTCAGCAGACAATGGCTGAGCTTCTATCACTTGTTCACATACATGGCTGGACCCTCCAGCTCAGCACATTCTCAAGCTTCTTGCTCTACTTTCCTGCTGACTCCCATGCAGTACACCTTCCCAGGCATGCTGTGATCATCCCATGGGGTGGTGCCAGTAATGTGCTTTGCTTACCCAGGCCTAGCCCAAAACAGTACCAAAAAAGTGGTATTTTTCAACTCCAATCACAAGACTGAAAATGGAGATGCATTGAATAGTTCATTCAAGTTGTTTCTTTCAAATAGCTCAGACATTACAAAATTCTACCTTGTAGACAACAAAAAGCAGATACCCTCATTATATTTATAAGAATCTTTAATAAATATCTCCAAAATAATTTATCAAACACCTTTTGCATATGAAGTGCCCTATTCATGTATAATATGCAGCATGTGATTTAATCAGCAAAACTGATATCAGATTTATTTATTCAAGAAAGAAAAACAATGTTTAAGTTACACTGCCTATTTTTGGCAGAACTAGAATCCAACTTTACTCACTGATCAAGTCTCTTGCTTTTTTTTTTAATATATTGTACTGTGTACCCAACTTTATAATCTTCAGTGCTTTTAAATTCATTGTTATGATTTACATGAAAATATTACATGGTCAACATTATTAGCCAACAAGCAAACTAATAATAGATTTGTAAAGTAACATTTATTTAATACTAGTTATTTAATATTTTGATTTTCTCTTTTGTTTTTGTTGTTTTATGTTTATTTCAAGTTCCATAATGTTCTTGTACTCCATGCTTTTTTAGGTTTGTGGATAAAAAATTAGAAAATGTTTCCATTTATAATTATTTGGATAAATGTTTACATTAAGTACACAAATTTTAAAGTATTGTTCCTATTGTTTGGAAATAATTAAAGTACTAACTAGATTCTGTATAATATTGCTGGAGTGTTCCAAAAGTGTTTAATTTTTTGAAAGAATGAAATTGAAGGCAAATTGTTCTCTCTAGAGTTAGTAAAGGTGAGTTGAGTGTAGAAGGGGAATTTTTTTTTAATTAAAAGTTGAAGCTCAGAGAGACCCTGCATATTGCTCAAACTTGTCACTGACTCTTTCTCTTTCAACCAGGCAATAGCATCACTAACCTAAGTTCAGTAAGCTAAGCATCACTAAGTTCCAACATCTCTCTGATCCTTTTCTTCATCTAAAGGAGATTCTTGCCTACCACCTGGGAAATAGAAGCACAGAAAAGATATATATATATATATATAACCAAACCATACACGGGCTCTGTCTGGTCACAGTCCACTATGGACCAGAACGATGTCTTTGCTCTTCTCACCAGAAAGGCCTCCTCCTCCTTTCCTTTGACAGTGATTGACAGCTACAACAAGTTGTTGTGTCAAAGCTCCTGCAAGTCAATTATGAAAATGATGTAGACTTGCTTAAAGATGATTGTAAATTGCTTCTGGCTGATCAGAATAATGAGTTGCAGTGATGCTAATCAACATTGGGCATATATAGTACCTTGTTCCTGCTGTTGGGCTTGCAGCTGCAACTAGTTCACCCAAATAAGAATGTTTTCAAATTTCTCATGGATTGAGGCAGGATGTTTTCTCTGGGGACATTATAGGAGGAGGTGTTTGGCCTCCAGGACGGAGGATGAGACAAAGAACACTCATTTTACATCATTATATAAGCCATTTTTTTTACCAGTCCCTTGTGACTTTGAGTTAGGGAAGCAAGGAGAAAGACAATGTTTGCTAGAACCAGATACTTTGCAAATGCATAGTGTTTTCTCCTTGCAGCTTCATAATTGCTCTGTGAAGTGGCATTGTTAGCCCTATAGATTGGATGAGGAAATTGACACTAAAAAATTACATAGTATCACACAGCCAATGGGCAAACAATGATTCCAATTCCTCCAATTTAATTTCAAAACTCATCCCACTATAATGCTACCCTGAATATTGTCTACAAATCTACTTAGTACTCTTCCTTTATATGTATCTAAAGTGTGTCTTCCCTGGCTCACACATATGCAGAATCTCTGGGGGTGCATGATACTGGTGCCTGAGAACCACTCTAACAAGGAATTCCACGTTGTATCTACATACACTGAACCTTAACAGCAACTGCTCTCACCTTGATGATTCCTGTGGTTGCTAGTAGTGAGCACGAATAAAGAGTGACTGTGAATGGGTAGGAGTTTCTTTCTGAGGTGATGAAAATGTTCTAAAATTGACCGTGCTGACAGTTGCATAATTTTGTGAATATGCTATAATTAAACACTTTAAGGAGATGAATTATCTGCTACATTAAGTATATCTCAATATACTATGTATCTCAATATATTATATCTCAATCTACTAAAGATGCAGTATTAGAATATAATAAATTATACAGGGATTTTGTCTAAAATGTGTTTACTCAAATGGTAAACTCTTTTATTATTTTCATGATAGAAATTCCTTAAAAGTGGAGGAAACTTAACTCTTCAGAATACTGACATAACTGAGAAGTTTGGAAATAAGGAAATATGAAAATAAAAATTTAGAGTCCTTATATGAGGTTTTGAAATCTAGACCTACCAGTATTGATATGGTATAATTCATTGAATATAAATGAAGGGTATAATAAAATAAGCTGAAGAATGTCAATCTGGAATGGTACATGCTGGATGGATTGAAAAAGTGAAAGCTTAGCAGCAAGGAGAAAAGCTTAAGCCTTGGTTAAAATACTCCAACTATGGAATGAGAAGGCTCTGCCACGTCCTTATACTCAGAAATGAATTTCAGGGATCTGCAACAAAGCAGACATCAGACAAGCAAACAGCTCAGTTCAGGAGGAAGGGCAAAATACCACCTTTGATTTAATTCCAGGTCTGAGACTAATTCTGTGGCATGGATATCTCATGAATTCTTTGTTCCTCTGCCAAACTCAACAGGGATGAACAGCCTTGCTCTGGAAATTTGAGTGCGATGATTGGGTTGCATAAACCCTGGAAGACTGGCATGTTTCTTTCATGTGTTTCTGTTTGCATGTACTTCAGTGCCTCTTGACTCTGGCACTGCCCAAACCCACATAGTAGAACTCAAATTAATTCTGGTAAATCTCATCAACTTCTGGGACACCCTTACAGATTTTCTTCAGTCTAATCTCTTGCATAAATTTCAAGAAACATTTTCTTACCTAGCTACTACAATCAAGAAATGATGCTATTGTTGAATGCTGCAAGAAATGGTAGAGAAGAACATTAGCAGAATACTAGGCATTCCTTTGTTTCATATTTAATTTAATGCCTGAAATAACCTTATGTGGTAGGTGGTGTATTTCAGCCACTTCCGAAATAATGAAACTGAATTTTTTAGATGTTAAATTGCTTACAATTGCATACCTAAGAAATGGAGATGGGGAAGAGTCCATCTGGCCTAGGTGGAAATCCTACATTGCTTACTTTCTAATGTTTCACATTGATTAGTTTTACTGGTGTGCTTTACTGATAAGCTCACAATACCATTAAATGCTATAGATCACAGTAAATTATGTTTCAGTTAGTAATGAAAAGTATGAATATTTTTTGCATTGGAAGGAAAAGTAACATTGATGGAGCATTGGTTAGGAATCAAGTGACTTCATATACATAACAACAGTTTGGAGCAGCATTTCTTCGTTGCATTGGGGAAAATGAGGCACAGGATTGCAAACTAATTCAGTAGGGTTAACCTTGCTGCTAAATGGTATTCTTTCTAGGCTCTTTCCAGTATTCTTCCTGCATATGGTAAACACACACACACACACACACACACAATGAAAGCACTCATAGACTAGAAAAGGAGCAATTAACAGAAACAAGTAAGGCCAAAAGAACTCCTAGAATCCATATTGCAAAGGATCTGACAGGCCAATATGAAGGGCTTCAATTTTAATTTTCAAGTACCTTTTCAAGAAATGGAGGGTTTGATTTGCCATAGTAATGAGTTTGTTTGGGAGTGACGAACTTAAATTGGACTCCGCCTTCAGAAATTGTATGAATTTTATGATGCCATGCTCATTCCTATCATTTCATAAGTTTGTTTGTAGCAGATAGTGGAGAGCTTGGGAGCTAAATACAGCATTCAGAACTATACACCATAGCACCAAAGACATAAGAAATGAAATTCTCACTCCACCTAAAGGGTGAAGTGTTTCTGCAGGTCTTAATGCTATAACCAGGCCTTAGCTCCTTCTTCAAACTCTCTTTGTAGTCAGGTCCAAGATATGGGAGAGAAAGAAAATAAGGAAAAGAGGTGTTCAAGGAGTGAGGATTGCTATTTAGCTAAGTCTTCATTCTTCTCATGAAGAAGAGATTTCTGGTCAGAAAAATGCAGTACCATTTTCATGAAATGGGCTTTAGAAGATGGAATAACATCTCATATGCAGATGTAAAAGTACAAGACAGGAATCTAAAGAGACTCATCATTGGATTGAAGAGAAGAAAGGAAGGTGGTATTTTCTAAAGTGGAAAATTTATGATATGTTATACAGAGAATAAAAAGGTTCTATGCTCAAATATATTAGGAACCTTAATAGCTAATCAGAATTAAACCGGTCTCCTGCTTTGCAAGGCTTTTCACAACTTTTATTGTTCTAACATGAATTTTGAATCCCCAAGGAAATAGTATAATATGAGTATTTCTAAAACTTGTTTGTCCCTAGATAACTATTTTATGAAGAAAATTATAGAATGAATGCTTGAACTGACAAAAATTTAAAATTGTTGATTAAGAGAAGTGTCTTTTATATTTGATGATTCTGGATTTAATCTCAACCTATCAGGAACAGCCATGGAATCATGAACTGAAAATTTTACCTGTTTCTCCAATTTTCAAGTGATAGTTGATTATGATACCTTGGACAACTCCTGGGAGGATTAAATGGATATACAAAGGCTCTTAACAGTGAATAGCTCAGAGAAAGCACTAAATACATGGTTACCATTATCATTGTCAAAAAAAAAATAGCAGAAGTTCAGTATTACATATAGTAAAGTGACATTGAAAAGAAAAGGGTATGGGTCTTGCAAATAGCCATTTTGTACAGGTGTCATATCTTCTTTTAACATTAGTGAGTCAGTTGAATACTAATTAAGCCAGAATACTAATTAATACTAATTACTAATTAAGTAAGAAGTGTTGAAGGTCCAAAAGGAAGGAGAGCAGAGTCCCCCAATGAGAGATCAACGTGGACCTGCCTTCCAACTGAAAATGCTGAGATGATAAGTCAGTGACCCTACTGTAGAAGAATTTGGTGTGGGTGGTGAAAAGACAATTAAATAATTAATATATTTTCATCAAGAACACACTGTCAGAATCTATAACTTTAAGACATCATTTTTATACGTTGACCCGTATCAGTTTATGGAAGGGGCAATGGGAGCAGCTGTTCCATTCTTTACCAGCACTGTTTTTCTTCTAACCAACCTCACACTCTTTTCCACTTCATTGGAGGGTGTTCAAGATAGGGCTTAATGACAGGGGGATGACTTCATAATGTATTATTTATATTTTCTTCTTGAAAAAGTAATGTGAAGTGAATTTGAGGTAGTAAAAGGAAATAATTACAGCACTATATCAACAATAAATATTTCTCTGTGGTGACTGGATCCATTGCTTTCACAATATTAACCACTGGGTTCAATATCTTAGCTTTCTTGTGTGTGGTTCACTAATTTGAAATTTTATATGTTCTAAAATGAGTAGTCTGAACAGGAAAACTTATACTCCTTAAAACTTGCCTGTTTAAAGTTAACTGATCTATGATTTCATTTAAGTTGTTTGTCAAGTTTTTGTTGTTGTTGTTGTTTTATTTTTTTCTTTTGCCCCCTCCATGCCTTCAATGGAGAGTCACTGGATTAGCAGTCAGTCTTCCAGGGACATACAATGCACATCTCCACTCCCATTTTTGCTCATGTGAAAAGCTACAGTGCAAACAAGAGCGCCTAACCAGCAGTCTTTTGACTTAAATGTATTCCAAGAGTTACCCCCTCAAAATGCTGAATGCAACCATTAACAAAAAGTTCCTCTTATGCTAATGCTCACATATTTGTTTTTCTGTTGTTACTATACTTTCCTTTTTAATAAATAATGTTACCTTGTAAGTTTTCCTACAAGGGATTTTCAAATTCCTTAGTTCTGTGTTAGAAACAGAGCGAGTTCTTGGCCATAATTTGAGCACTGAAAGTGCATTGTCTTTGATGGGATAGAAAAAAGTTGTAGGAAAAAAAATGTTGTAGATGGGGCAGAAAAAAGCTTTACAAAGCTGTAAGACTAAGACTAGAAAATCAAATTATTTCATATCTATTTATAGTACCATCACAAACTAAAAATATCTTCTTCCTTCCTTGTCCTAATTTTTCAAGCAGGCAATGACAGTTTCACTAATATATTTTTTATATGACAGCTTTACATTTACTTGTATCAGTACTGGGAACAAAAAAAAAAAAAATCAGCATATTTTTGTATTTTCCTGGTGCCTGCCAAGTTACACCATGCATGCCTCTCAGTGTGATTCCCCTCCTGCCTGCAGGTTCACATACACCAATATGGACCTGATGGGATTCTCCCTATTGCCAGTGCATACCTAGTGGTGACAGCATGCTTTGGCTTCTCTGTTCTTTGTCAGACATCCCTTCTACTCCCTTCTTTTGTCCTACAAAACCCCCACTAAACCTTCAAAATTGAGCTTTTATGATAGTTTCTGGGAAGCCCTCCCTAAGTCACACTCAAGAAAGCACAGTGTTTCCACTTTGTTTCTTTGGTATTTCATATTCATGTTTTATATTTCTTCATACATCTGACTTTTCAGTTATACTGTGTTTTATTTGAAAGTAAAGATCAAATTTTGATTGTTTTTCATCTCTAATATCTAGGTCTAGAATAAACCACAATTGGTTTTAGCTTGGAAAAAGCAGTTTAATCCTTTACACACATGCTTCTGTGAAAGTCCACAGAACTGGTTTCCTCCTCTGTAACACACACACACACACACACACACACACACACACACACACACTCTTCCATATTCAGATTATAGGAATTTGCTCACAGGATAATGAAGGCTAAGTCTAAGGCTAAATCTGCTGTCTGTAATCTAGGGAGCCAGTAAAGCCTGTGATGTAATTCAGTTTAAGTTTGAAAGCCTGAGAACCAGGAGTCCCAATGTTCAGGGGTAGTAAAAGATGGATGCCCCAGCTCCAACAGAAAGCAAATCTGGTGTTTTGTTTGGCTCAGGTCCTCAAGAGATTAAATGGTTCCCCCCACCCTGCATTGGTGAGGACTGTTTGCTTTTCTCACCTACTGATTCAAATGTTAATCTCTTCTAGAAAACACCCATGGGGACATACCATAAATAATGCTTTATCATATATCTAGGTATCCTTTAGTCTAGTCAAGGTGACAAACAAAATTAATCATTATAATTGCCTTTCTTTGGGCACTTTACTCAAATTATTTTACTTCCTGATCTTTCCTGTCAAAATTTCTCTTTCTCTTCGATTTCTGTAATCAATCACCTATGTGTATTTCACAGGACTTTCATATGTTGCTTTGTAGTGAGGCTTTTATATATATATATATAATATATATAATATTATCTACTGGGTTCTAAATTCAATAAAACCTTACAGCATTTCCTTTGCAACATTTATTTCTAGTGGTGTCTTGTACAGAGTCATATAAGAAGCAGGTATTTAGTAAATATAAAATTGAACTGAAATGAATTAAATTGATTATATTGACCCAGTGCCCACAGCTATTCAATAGCACAACCTCAAGTTGGACTCAGGTTTCTCTTTAAAACACTTTGTCGTTACAACTTCATTCTATACAAAGAAAACAGAGTCTAAGGAAACAGATTTTGATTCTCTCTTTGCTGCTTGGCAGGACTGTGTCTCTCAATAAGTTCCTTATCTACCTGACTCTCCTCTCATATAAAAAAATGGGAAAATAATACCTATGTTGTAGATGTGTTAGGAGAATTTAAATAAGGAATGTATGGAAAGCATTTAACATAGGCGTGATCCCTTATATACAAAGAATAAAAAATGGTGGTTGCATTCAGTCTGGCCCTTTCTATTATTTAACAATGTAAAAAGCAGAAGCCACAAGCTTGTTTTCCATTTTCATTTATTTGTAGACACTGAAACGACAGGGGAACCAAGGCTCATAACCCCCACTGCAGTTTCATTCCAATAAATCTTTAGGTAGTCATTTGAAAGAGAATGATTGGGGGTAAACAATAAATAAATAAGAGCTTGTTCAAGAACAGAATATAAGTGTAGAGTCCATGTGCATTGGTGTTCAGATGCGTGAGGCTGCCCATGAAGCGGCTGGTGCGTGAAAGAAGACCCAGAGCAGCTATCACCATGAAAGGGCAAGATGTGGTCACTAGAACTTAAGGCAGTGCTCAGAGAAGGCCACAGCAGAGAAGCCATCCACTCTGTCACACCCCAGCACTCACATCACTTTGTTCTATTTTATGAAGTAGGTATTCCTGTCTTCTGTCCCCCACATTTCATAAGGGGAAAAAAATGAACTACATTTTATTAGCAGCCATTACTCAATTGCTGCTAATATACAGTTTATAAGATGATTTCTGATAGGAACTACAATCAGTTTATTTTAATGAGCGATGTGTTAGGGTGATAGAAATCACCTTTCAGGTGTGACTTAGAAATGTATGAGAGATATTTGTATATATTATGTATCAAGAATAAAGCTGTATTATAGATAGTGTTAACAAATGTTACCCATTCTCAAATATCTTACCTGGTGTGAAATAAAGAGTAAAAAAAAAAAAATTGCAGTTTAGTGTAAGTAGTCCTATCCTAGGGGAAAACAAAAATAACACTAATTTTATTGTTATGGTATCTTAGGTTCTATGCTAAAAGGTATGTTTTAAATCACTTAATTTTTACCCAAAACCTTATTGGGTAGGCACTATTGTTTCCACTAGTTTATAGATGAAAAATGAAAAGAGAGGAATCAGATTTTTGTGCAAGCAACGTAACATTAGAACTGGAATTTGACCTGGCTTCAAAGACTATTCCAATAATTACATATATATAGTAGTCCTAAGATGTTATGAAAAAAAAGTTGCCAATAAAATACAAATTATTCAATTAAATTTGATCTCAGAGAATCAGAAAATAGAGGTTTTTTTTGCATAAGCATATCTAATGCAATATTTGTAACATAATTATACTAAAATTTTGTTGTTTATGTGAAACAGATATAACTCTGTATATGTATTTTTATTTGCTAAATCTGGAAAACATAGACATGCAGAGGAGTCTTGCTTTGCCATGAAACCCAAGAAAGAGCTAACAGTTATACAAACTATTTTATTTGAGAGTCATATTTTCTTTTGGCTTTATATCTCCTATTGCATTTTAATTTATGTGATGGGGATTTTCTTGCACATGTATTGCTTCCTGCTTGATTAGTTATTATTACTGTATCAAAACATATTCTTATGTCAAGAAGACCTTTGTAAATAAGAACAATAATAGAACATTTCTCTTTAATTACTATAACTTAATGTTTACAAAGTCTACCATAGTGCCTGTCATCTAGCAAGTTCTCAGGAAAAGGTAATATTGAAAGTAGTGGAATCACGTTGGTGATTAATATTAATGTTTTTCCTACTGCTGACATTTCTATAGCTGTTACTGGAATAGTAAAGTCATAGTACTGATCTGTATGATAAAATGAAGATATAGTTAAGGCAGGGAACATGAAGATCATTGTCATAATGGATCATTATCAGGGAAGCAAAGGTGATCATTGTGACTCAGGTCTTTTCATTCCTTCTGAATAACTTTTAGCCTCTTTATTATTATAGATTAAGCACATATGACTGTGATGGTTAAGGTCATGTGTCAATTTGACTAGGTTATAGGATACCTAGATGTCTAGTTCTACATCACTAAGTGAGTCTGTGAGAGTGTTTCTAGAGGAGATTAGCATTTCATTTGTTAGACTGCAAAAAGCAAATGGCCCTCTCCAACATGGTGAGCATCATCCAACTGGGTGAGGAACTAAATGGACCAAAAAGGTAGAAGAAGTTTGAATTAATTCACTGCCTGTCTGCTTTAGATGGGATATCAATATGTAAGTCAAAATATTATCTATCTCTATATCTTCCTACCTATTTATCTATCATCGATCTATATCTATCACCTATCTTTCTATACTTATCTTCTATGGGTACTATTTCTCTGGAGAACTTCCACCAATACAACTTGATTTTTTCAAGTTCTAATACATGCAAGACTTTCAGTTTTGTTTTCAAAATTCCCTTCTGAGTAGTAGACTAAAGTCAAACATCTGGTTTGAGAATTATATTGAAGTATTTTTAGCAAGCGATACTTGCATATAATTGGTCAAAGCTCAATAAAATTTAAATGCAGTTATTCCTGTAACAATCCAGTCTCTCACAAACACTTGAATGGTATTAGAGATATCACAGAAATCTTAGGAGATGTTTTATTAAAATTAAGGACTTTAAATGAAAAGCCACTTATTCAGAGAATATTTTTGAGGACGTTTTTGGCCTGAACATTTCATTAGAAATGGAAATTGTACATTGAGCATCAGTTTGGTTGTTACACTTGGAGGTTTATAACTGAAGGAAAGGAGAAGTATGAAAAATGTGTGTATGTGTTTGTGCGTATGTTGCATGAGTGTGTGTGTGTGTGTGTGTGTGTATGAGTCACCTGCATGACCTCAGACTCCACAGCTTTCCATGTACTATCTCTATTGCTATAGCACTCCTAATATTCTTGGGGATTCCACTCCTTGAGGATTCTGAGAAATATGGACCTTTCCCATGTATTTTTCCCATTTCAGCTTGTCACTTCTCTCTGTAGATCACTGCTCCTGGCATCTTCGTGATCTAGTTCTGGATGATTAAACTACCTCTTTGTGTCACTATAGTTCTCCCTCTTGTTCATCTCACTCCAGAGCATGGCTCTTGACCATCTCCTGATTCCTCAAAACACAGATGGCACAAGGATATCATGTTTGATATCTTTAATAATATGTGAAGGAATTTTAACATGGAAAGTGTTATGCATAGATTTCCTTGCTTGTAGTTTGTAGGTAAAAGAATTTGTAGGTTTTTTTGTAATAATTTTATTATTGTCAAGGGGCTCAAAGCCTATTAGATAAAAATACATTTACCAATGAATAAAGTACCAATAATTGGAAACCAGAGGATCAAGCTTAACACTGGATGTGAAATTCCTTCGTGTACATATGATGAGGCTTCTTAAGAGGATGGGTTTGAGATTTTACCCTATCTTTTCTCTGCTTAAGAACTGTCAATGACTCTAGAGCATCTAGGATGAGAAGAGATGCCTCAAAAAACACTCATGTTCTATGTTCTCTTTGTTTCAACTCACCAGTCTTTGTTTTATTCATTTCCTCCCAGAAACTCAAAATTCCAGTATCACTAAAATATGTGCAATTCCCTAACCAAAAAAAAAAAGCCATGCCTAGCTTTAATAATAGTCTTATGAAAGCCATTTTATAAGCCCATTCATTGATTACTCTCATTATTGATTTTAAAATTACTTTTTAGATTATAAACTTGAAAGAAAGCATGAAATGAGGAGAAAATGCTGTCCTTAGCATTAACACCTGAGTGTTCCTATCTAGATTATGCTACTTACTACTTTGTATGTTCCCTAAGCCTAAACAGTCTCATTAGTTAAAAAATGATCTAGTACTAATAAATTAATGGAAGTATTATGTTATCAAATTAGAAAATGTATAATGTGTCCATTTAGTATGTAGTACAAGATAGTTCAGTAAATAATAACATAATTTATCTGATTAAAGTGTGAAAAGAAAGTTGTTTGGAATTCATAAAATTTTTGATAGGTTGAATTTTAGACAAAATTATTTTTTATTATTCATATAAGTCAGAGAAACTCTTCTAAAGTTGGCCAACAAATTAAAGTTCTTTCTACAGATTAAGCAAAATTGTTCCATTATTCTAATTACCTATTGCTGTATAGCATACCACCACGATACCACTTTTGGTGGCTTAAAAAAAACAACAATCATTTATTTGCTCACAGATAAAATAGGGCTTGGTTGAGACATCCACCAGATAGCAGGGAGGCAGTTTAATGGGGTTTCAAGACTTTCATGTGGTTTATATTGCAAGGGATATTAACCAGGGCAAATTTCTCCATCTCCACAAGGGCCTCTCCAACGGGCTTCTGGAGCTTCTTCACATAAGGTGGCTAGGTTCCATAAAAACATTCCCAGAGACTACCAGTTTGATAAAGCCTGAGCTAGAAACAGGAACTATACTTCTTTACCATATTCTCTTAGTTAAGCAACCATGGAGTAATACAGAGCCAAGGACAGAAACATAGACCTCATTTTAAAACATAAAAACCATGTCAAAAAATGTGAGAGGCATGTTTTATTTTTTCTTTTTAATTTATTTATTTTAGTACTAGGGATTGATTTCAGGGGTACTCCGCATCCCCAGCCCTATTTTGTGTTTTATGTAGAGACAGGGTCTCACTGAGTTGCTTAGCACCTCGCCATCCCTGAGGCTGACTTTGAACTTGCCTCAGCCTCCTTAAATGCTGGGAGGTATGATTTAAAAGTCCTACATCTTCCAAACCTTCTAGAAGCCATTCCAGAGCCAGAATTCAACTTCAGACTTATCTGATAACAAAGTCCATATCAGGAAGACGAAAACTAAATTAAGGAGAAATATAGAAAAATTTTAGTAATTTTCCCATGGGGAAATGGTCTGACTTTGAAGTCTCAAATTAGCTAAAACCTTATGATTCACAAGATGAAATGGACCAGAGTGTGACAGTACATTTTTAGATTATGATGCTTTTTATGAATAAACTGCTTGCAGAGGTAAATTCTCATGTAGATCTGTGGGTCAACAATGTAGGCTACTATTATGAGCTGAAGGGTTAATAAAATGGTGAGAAACATAATTTAAATGGCTAAATGACATTCAGGTTAAATCAATTTGAAACCATCTGTTTCTGTACAAAAAAGGCCTCTTTTGCATATGTACATGCTGTTTGGATTTGGGCTTGATTGGCTGCTTGTGCTGTTCTATGATTATAGCATGCTGATCCTCTGTCACAAAATGGACTTTACAGTGCACAAGGTCAGGCGTAGATGAAGAGTAATAACTAACTGTCTATGGTGAGTCCCATTAAAGACATTAGGCTAGTGTGTAAGACAACTCTTGAAAACAATAATTTTCAATAAAATTTATAAAACTAGACAATAAAATGGAAAATGAAAATTTGGTAACAGTTAACATAGTTGGTGGATTTAAGAGTTCAGTTTGACTCTGAACATCCCATTAGTTAAGAGAGAACAAAACAATTTTTTAAACCAGAAAGTTATTAAAAATTAAATCACAATTCTGAATTGATCAGTTCAAACCCCAATTTCTCCTTTTGTAATGCACTAAATTAATAGTACCAAAACATTAGCAATCTAGAAATGACCCAATTATATGATTTATTAAATAAAGTATTTTTTATTTTATTTGTTTAAAAGTCATGATATGTTCTGGTTAACTTTGGAAATTTTACACCAAGTATACATTTGGAAGTGAGGTAAAAAATTTTACTATAGTTTTATATTTGAGAAAAAAAGTTGTTTCAAACACTTTTAGGTTACTCCCTACCCACCGACCCCCGCTATAGTGGGATTTTGTGGCTGAACCAACATTAAATTATAAGACTTACTAAAATACTTATTTAGTAACTATTATAAGCCAAATACATCAATTTGTTAAGTACACCTTTCAGAAACCCCGCCTTCCTTCTATCCAGGTAAAGTTCCCATTACAAAGGCAATGGAGGGGCAGAAAGTTTAGAGAATTGTTCAGCATGTAGTCGTAAGTGTGGAAGGGTTAACTGTGCAGTAAGCTAGCTTTCTCTAGAACCCATGGGGATTCGTATTTCCATATAACACCATTCTTCTTCCATAAACCAGAGAGCATGGGAGAATACAGAAAGGAGAACATAAGAAGATGAGAATAAAAGCAAGGAGATATGATGAAAGGTGCCTTGGGGTAGAGGAGTGAAAGGAGAAGTACAGCTGTGGGAAGAAGCAGTGGCCTCTTTGACATTGCTTTCTTGGAGGACTATGTTTTTCACCAACTCTGTAGTCCAGAACCCTCTTTTTTGTGATAACTTTCTCCATCTTTATTTGTGGTTACCTCTCAGGAAGAGCAGCCAGGCCAAGCCAGCTCCTGATTATGTCATCCCTTTCAGTGTTAGTCCACAACTTGTGTTGCTATAATAAAATACTTGATAGTTGGCAATACACACAGAAAAAAAACATTTGGCTCAAAATTGGAGTTATTTTTTTTTTTTTTTTGGTACTGGAGATTGAATTCAGGGGCACTCGACCACTGAGCCACATCCCCAGCCCTATTTTGTGTTTATGTAGAGACAGGGTCTCACTGAGTTGCTTAGTGCCTCGCTGTTGCTGAGGCTGGCTTTGAACTCACGATTCTCCTGTCTCAGCCTCCCTAAGTGCTGGGATTACAGGCTTGCGCCACCGTGCCCGGTTTCAAAATTGGGATAACTGGAAAGTCTAGACCATGTGACACCAGCTCAGGCCATCTAGTTGCATCACAACATGGCAATGGTATCACAGGATGGGAACAAATGAGAGAGAAAGGTCACTTGACGGGAAGCAGAAGCTAGCAAGTTGAGAAAGCCTAACTCACTTTATAACAATCAATTCTCACAGGAACTAGCCCTGTCCTTTCAGAATTCCTTTTTGAGAAAGTTTATTCTTTTAGAGTGTAGTGCACCTGTGAGCTTCACCTCTTAAAGACCTACCACCTCTCAGTACTGCCACATTGGGACCAAGCTTCTAGCATTTGAACCTGTGAGAGACAAGCCATTTCTATACCATAACGCTACCCATAAGAACCCTGTGGGGACTGTGTCTCCTTCAGTGCATGGAAGTCCAAGAAGGCTGTCCCGGAGCCCTCCCCACATTGCCATCCCTCATGTATTACTGCCTGCTTTGATTTTTTGACTCTTGACCCCTGCTATCTTTTGCTGTTCCACTGGTTAAATGATTTTCCCTATTTCCTCTATTTCCTTTAGTGGATGACTCGTAACATAATACTTCTGTACATTCCTGACACTCCTAGTGTGCTTAAAACATATACAAAATGCTCACCAGATGCAATTGTGTGAAACTGCACAATAAGGAGAAGATCTGAAGATATTTGAGACTCCCCACCTCACTATGCCTAAGCATCCAAACGTGGATTTACATAGTGTTTCAGAATACACTAGTTATTGCACTTTAATAATTTCATTTGATCCTTATAATAACACTGCCAGGCATACTATCATGATTGTGTCTATTTTATACAAATAGGAAACTGAATCTTAGTGTGGTTAATTAACTTGGCCTAAGTCCCAATGCTGGCTTATAAACCAGTTCTTGCAGAATGCAAAGTGGAAGGAATGAGGTACAATTAGGACTTGAGACCAAGCCTCTAGGAGTTCATAGTGTTATTTCCAATACATTGTTTTGTCACTCCATAGACATCTTGATTAGACTGATTCTGCTGAAGAACATATTCCTTAAAATGTTTTGCCATGTTACAACATAGTGCTGGACCAAACAAGGAAAGGATAAGCTGCATGTTTTTATTCTGATAGGAGATACAGTATCTCTGCAAGCACATAGATGCAACTAATTGGCAGCTGGAAGGCAGATGCTGCCACACCCTCAAAAGCAACAAACAATTTTTGCTGCTTCCTCTGCTTATTGAACAGGTTTTTCAATTTCCCATATTCCCCCGCTATTAAAGTCATTGAAGAATCTTAGGAGATAAATACATGTAACCACTTCTGATCTTTCTCCTTGTCTTGGCTCTATGAATAGAATTTTCTCTTCCCTAAGCTTTAATCAGTGTCTTACTGGGAAAGTACTGATAATCAAACATATTTTTAATACTTTAACCCATTATATTTAATTGAGCTCTTTAAGTTACAGGAATAAATAGAAATGGATGAACCTTTAAATCTCCTGGCTCTAAATACTGTTTACCTGACTCACTTCAATGAATCAATCTCCCCATCTAACTCTTTCCTTCCACTCCTCCCTTTAGAAAAGTAAGACTGCAATTAAATGTATGGTGGTGGATCATTTCTTGCTAACAATAATTATACAGGAGCATTTGAATCTCATCAGAAGGTCTAATTTGGAGTAATAAACCTTCCCGCTAATCTTACACCTAAAGTCAACGGTCCCACTCTAATGTTGATGATAATGCAGAATCCTAAAATAACAGACTGAATGAAAGATAACCATCACTCTAAATTATGTTCAAAGCATATGTATAACACACACTTATGAGGGAGACTGTCTTTTTAGATTTAGGAAAGAGAATTTGTTTTCCGTTTTGGATATTGAAAATATCACTCAAGGTACCAGATCAACCTTGAGCCAAGAGGTAGAATTTGAGCTGTGATGAATGACAGAAATTTAGCAGGCCAAGAATGATGGTGTTCCAGGCAGAAGAGACAGCAAAAGCCAAGTCAGCAAGGTGGGAGACCCTTTGGGAATGGTAATGAGTTCTATGAGACTCACATTTGAAGGAGAAATGGGCTGGGAAGAAGGCAAGCTTTCTCAGTCTCTCTCCTTTCTGACGGTGGCCTGAGGTGGTTCCTAGATTTGGCTGCAGGGATAAAATGCCTTGGGTGGTATTTTTTTTTTCTTTTAATAATAGGAACAATTAAAAGTGGTCTAAATAGGGGATGATGTGAATATATCTGGGCTTCATAAAGAGTCACTAGGGATATAAAGTGTAATGTGAGCCAGAGAATATTGAAACTGGAGCAGGTAACGATAGATTGTTGCAATGTTCTAACAAAGAAGTCATAAGGCTAGAGTTAGGCAGTGCCCTTAGAGCAAGGAATAAACCCTTGAGTTAAAATTCTGGGAATTGTTGAGTACTGTCCCATGGGAACCAAAGAATTTTTGGAACAAAAAATCACATAGAATTTCAAAGAGGATTATAGTAGCATTTCTTACGAGTGTAAGTGAAGAACTGGATGGAAAATGAGAGCAGTGAGGAGATCTGCCTTAGCCACAGTAATTTAGGAGCATGCTAAGATGTACAGAAGTCCTACTGCAAGCTGCGCAGTTGTGGTTTATCATTGTGAAAAGCCTGGATAGTTGTGAGTAACTTTTGAAGTACTCACAAAGGTGAAAATCTATGTAGAAATGTGAGAGATACTAGAGGGGAAATTTTGCTACTTTGAAAAATGCCTAAATTTAAGTGTGCTGTTCATGAGGTTGATATTTAAATTAGACAATTATATAGTATATGTGATAAAGTTAGCAAATGATAAACCAGTGTGACTGAAGCATGAGAGAAACAAATTGCAGAGTGGATTTCATTGCTATTTACTTCTCTAGCTCTGTTTTTTAAAGGGTGTTGAGATTTGTGCATGACAGTAAGAGAATTATATAAAAAAAGAATAATTATGATTGTAATAATTTTTTTTTCTATTTGCCTCAACAAATATTTTCAGTGAATAGTGTGTACAGCTTCTGAAAATTTGTTTTTTTTCTGTTATGTTTGATAACATGTATTTAAATGCAACTTTTGAGAAAAATAAATAAAAATTAAAATTTAAAAAAAAATAAATAAATAAAAATAAAAAAAGAATAAGAACTAGTGTGTACTAAACATTGAATATGTTTTACACACTAGGCATCTCTATTGACTCTCACATAAAGTACATCATTTAAACTTGACAGTATCTGGAAGAATTTAGCCCATTTTATAGTTGAAAATACTATGCAGAGATATTAAGTCACTTTCTTCTGGTGATACAGCTAATATTCCCCAGAGTTATCATTTATATTAGATCAGTAATCAATTTTTCCTTTTATTAATTCAATCCACCAATGTTCGATGAATACGGATTTTGAACCAGATGCTGTATTGGGCAGTCAAGGTGCAGTGGTTATTTCCAGGTTTGAGGGGCAACCAAAGGTCAAAAGGAGGAAACTGTCTCTTGAATCTACAGAAGTGAATGATTACTAAGATAGGTTGCAACTGAGGAAAACAAATCAAAGGAATACATTGGAATATACCGTTTTCAAAGAATCATCTTTCTAAAAGCAACATCATTTGTAGCTCGGATTTTGCAGCCTCAGAACTGGAAACACTGCCCATCTGCCTCCACATTTGGTTTCTGTTTTAGTTCCCTGAATCTTCTCTCCTCCACTTTTCCTCCCCTGCATCACATACCTCTGTGCTCTGTGTCCTGGCATGCATTGTTTCCTTTGTCCAGGACACTCTCTTTCCGCATGTGAATCTGTCAAACTCCATTCATTTCCTCAGGCCTCACCTCTCACACCTTCTGAGACCTTCCCTGATGCTCGTGGTGTCAAACATAGATACTGATGACAAATGTAGATATGCCCTCTGACCATCCCCTCTATACATCCCCAAGGGCATTGTTCTTTGTAGTGGGAATGGTTTGGGGGCATCTACTCTCAGCTAGAATCCTGAAGTCAGGACCTATGCATTTCATCTTCGCATCACAACGTCTAGCATGCATGAAGCACTGGGAAATATGTGTGAAATACATGACTGGGCTTGTTGATAAAGGAGCATATCTTTTTAATATCCGTCAAGGTGCACATCTTTGCGGGGTAGCATTGTGGGAATGTTTTTCCACGTGTCATGACCACATTTGTTTTGCATTTTAGTCCATTACCATAATAATAACGCTGCATTTGCAGCTTATGCATTTGAAAATAAATTGCCTTGCTTAGGAAATAGGAGAAAGAAATACTATTAAGTGACCATAATTGTTATTGCTTTAATAGTCACCTGTATATTATGAAATCTGAACAGAAAAATTCAACTAAAAGAACTGAAATGCTTAGTCCATTATTGAGTATGCTTTCTTGGTGGAATGATATTTTTATAGAAAATATTTTCCTATTCCAATAAACTATGTTTTATTTAACAGGAATATGAATGTATCCTGAGGTGAGCTTTAAAGAGAAGCAGGGCAAGTCAAATGCCAAAAAATTACCTCAGCTCTGGAACTGAAATGATTCACAAAAGAGAATAATGGCATTGGAGTCATAAGCTGGATATGGTTGTGGTTTTTGTTTTTTAAATTTTCTTTAGTTGTATATGGACTCGGTGCCTTTCTTTGTTTTTATGTGGTGCTAGGATTGAACCCAGTGCCTCACACATGCTAGGCAAGTGCTCATCCACTGAGCTACACCTCCAGCCACGGCTGTGATTTTTTGTTCCTAAACAGCACTACATGTTTAGGATGTCCTCCTTTCTTTACAAAACTTAACTAATTACCATGCTGCCTATTTCTTAGGACACCTCTAGTTTGTGAAGCTTCCCTCATGTTCTTTCCACCAGCACTTCTGTTATTTTTGCATACATCTCATTTTACTATAGTTATTCATGGATCTGATTTATGTTAACTGATGAGCCTCTCAAAGTCAGGGACACAGTCTCATTCATGCTGCATCCCCCAGTGCCTGGTACATTGCCTGCTCCACAGAAATTCAAAATAAATGTTAGAATGGCATATCCCCACCATGGTTCTAATGATTGGAAGTAACTCGAAAGTCACAAAATTTCTGAACTTACACTGGATTATTATATATTTGACTAATTTGGTTATAAGGAAACATTATGTAATAAATTTTATATTCTGTGGTTTTATGGACCATACCATATTTATCACTGTTCTGCTGCTAATTATGTAAGAAAAATAAAGGTATTCCTTGTATGATACTCAACTACAGAACCTACAAATTATTAAATAAAAGAACTTTATTTTTCCTATTTCCTATATATGTATGTATTATATAAACATATAATTCTGATATATATATATATGTATATATATATATATATCAGTCAAATTGAATATATTCATTTTTTCTTTTTCTTTTGGTATTTAAGAATTATTGTCTTTTTTGAAGCACTTCCTATTGCTGTGGATTTTGCATAGATTATTTCTAGTTTTTATAGCAGCACTGCAAGGCAAGTATTACTGTAGTCATTTTGGAGTACAAGAAACCATAGCTAACAGATATTAAATACTTTCAAATCTTAAGTAACAAAACACTCTGAAAGAGCTATACTGAATTTAGCTGTGAGAATGAATGGACATAAAAATATTAACAACTGGTATGGTAGAGATATCAACCAATTAAAAGGGATATTGGTCATATCAGAGTCCTGGATCAAGGTTTAGATTATGGTTAGGAGGGTATGCAAGCAACCATGGTGGTACCGTTCACTCAGAGGTCTCAGGGCAGGAGCTGCTGGGCCAAACCAAAGGGAAGTGCTTTGGTATTTTAACCATATATAAGTATGCTGATTAAATATCAAATATGAGCCAGGTATAGATGCACACACCTGTAATCCCAGTGAGTCGGGAGGCTGAGGCAGGAGGATTGCAAGTTCAAAGCCAGCCTCAGCAAGTTAGCAAGGCCCTAAGCAACTTAGCAAGACCATATCTCAAATTTAAAAATTAAAAAGAAAGAAGTGCTGGGGATGTGGCTTACTGATTGAGCACCCCTAGGTTCAATCTTTGGTGAAAAAAGAGTCAGATATAACTAAAAGAAAAAAAGTGTATAAATAAATTTTCAGGAGAGATTTATTCTTTTTTCAACCATCACAAGATTCATGGTTGAGGCATCTATAATGAAAGGCAGATGAACAAGAGAACAACCCAGAAATATAATGTGATTTATGCATGATAGGCAGTCATTCAGACGTGTGATTAGAGGATAAGAGTGCACAATCAAACAGTAAGAACTTGAAGGAGGACCTGGCAAGGCCCCTTTGTTCAGATGCTTGTTTTAGTCTCTGTCGTCAAGGACAAGGATGCTTCCTTCTGACAGGTATAGGGAAGATACCTCTGGAATGAAGCTTTTCTTCAGAGGAACATAAGGAGAATTCCTTCAGGGCCTACAATGGGAAGTAGGTGAGGATGATCTTGCTTCTGCTCTTTCCTCAAATTCCATGCTGTCACATTTAAGGGTGATGTTTACTAAACCTCATCAGTAATTAGGCTGCCCTCAGCTTCTGAGTGGTAGCCATTCAAAAGCAGCTGGTCTTGAATGTCAACATATCTTTCAAGATTCTTTATTCTGTGTTTCGCTTTGGTGGAAATATAAACAAATCCCCATGTATTCTTAAAAAAGTTCTTCAAATGAAAGGTTATGGAATAGTAAGAACAATCTGTTAATTCAGAAGTCCTGAGGAAAATTGTGGCTAACTTTTACCTGAATTGATATGTGACTGGCACTGGGTTGTTAAAAGAAGGAGAAAATAATTTTAAAAACTCCTTAGTACATACAAACTTCCATACCTAAACTATTGTGTAAAATTTATACCTCAGAGAACTCAGAAATTTTAGAATATCAACCATAAAAAAGAAAATAGCTTAATCATAAAAACAATTGTTGCTCCTGCACAATTTCTAATATCATGAGGCATGTTTTATTTTTACTAGCATTTTCCTCAGGATTTCCATACAACAACTCTATGAGGAAATTAGAACATATTGTCAAGTTCATAACACTTCTACTAACAAATGGTGTAACTCTCTGATGGACACGGGAATTATCTAGACTTTATGATCATTCTCAAAAGAATTGATAAGAAAATCTCTCATTCCTTTTCCAAGTATGACCTTGTCATTCTTCTGGATTTTTAAAATTTCATCTTTTTATTCCAGAAAAAATAAATATTTCATTACCTGTATTTTCCCCTTCTATTACTATTATCACATGTTATAATTGAGAAGCACTACAGTGAAGAGGACAGAGCCCTAGACTGAGAATTCAACAACTTGTATTTGAGTCTTTTACATAACTTTAAATGTGTAAATTAGAAAACCTTATCCCTAAATCAGCAATGGAAGAGAGCATTTGCAATAGCCAATGCTGATACATAGGAAATTTTAAGTCTACTTTCTCATTGGCTAAGAAAAGAGAGTGTACTCCAACACAATACCTTATCATTCTGAGCATGTTTCTTTGAGGCAAGTTGCTATGATCCTGACATGCCCTTGAATTTTCACTATCTAGAGGAAGAGGGGAAACAGAGCTAAGACTGTGATCCAGGGTGATCATTCAGATGAGAATTGTATGTGCATAGTCTTCAGGGAAGACTTATATTGGAAGTATGAATCAGGTGTCAGAAGATAGCAAAATAATCAACTTCTAACTGAGATGATTTAGAGAGCCTGAAAGGATGAATAGAATTTAGCTGTGTACATAGAACAGGAAATAACATTCTGTAAAAAGGAAGCAGACTAGCAAAAATGGGAATGAAGATATTCCCAAGTCCAGGAGACATCACATATTTTGGAATTGCAGAATCATGGAATGACATAGCAATATGACAAAGATAAAGTTAGATAAAAGGAATGCTTTATAGACTTATATGAATAGTTGTTGTTGTTATTATTACTATTATTACTATATAATCTAAATGAATATGAAAACATTCATTATATTTACTTTGGGAATAAAAAGAGAGTTATGCAATTCTCCCATGCTTTCAAATTCCAACTAATTTATGTGAGTATTCTGCCCTCAAGGAGGAGGTCTGTAACTTCCCACTACTCAGCATAGGCTGCACATAATAACATCTTTCTGGAAAGTACACTGTGAATAGGTTGAAAGGAGAGATTCATTTCACAGTTAAAAAAAAAAAAAAACTGCAAACACTATCTCAGAAAGGTGGTCAAGTTGAAAATCAGCAGTTAAAAATCTTATTGAACATGTTCCTTTGCTATGATGTAATGAAAATGGTACTTTACATCTATGGCTATCTTCCCCAAACTCATAACTCATGTGTAACTGTGAAGAGCAACAGAAATATATAAGTTGAAATTCATTCTCTACAGTATGCAACAGCATTCTTAGAATTGTTCAAGTCATCAAGAACAAGGAATGTCTGAGAAATTGACATGGCCAAGTAGAACCTAAGGAGACATGACAGTAATAGGGGAAACAGAGTATGAGATATAAGTGAGCTCTCTGTATTTAATCTTTGCAACTTTTCTGTACATCTAAAACTATTCTAAAACTAAGCTCATTTTCAGAAACAGTTATACTGATAATTCTTTCATTTAAATCATTAAATGCTATTTAACGATTGTTCTCTGTCAATATAAGCAAATACACAAGGCTGCCACTTTATAAAGTAGATGAGTTTATTTAGCTCACAGTTTTGGTCCAAGATCTAGTAGCCACATCTATTCAGCCTCTGGTGAGGACCTCGTGGTAGATGGCATGTGAGGCAGCACATGAGAAAGAGATCGCGTGGCAAGGCAGGAAGCCAGAGAGATTCAGGAGCTAGGCCTGCTCTTTGATAACAATTTGGTCTCAAGGGAACTAATGGGATAGTGTGAGAATTGCACAATCCCTTCAGATGGCTCACAGTGTCCTAAATTCCTCCCGCAGGGTCGCTCCTCTTAATGGTTTGACCACCTCAATGGTTGACTTTCCAGTACATGAACCTTTAGGAAACATTCAAACCATATCCAAACCATAGCAGTGATATGCTAATGGATGAATAGAAATTATTACCAAAAATTAAAACACACACACATACACACACACAAACAACAATTAAAAAAAACCAAGAATCAAAAGCACAAATAAAACAACAACAACAAAATTATCTTTGGGAGTAGACCTGTAGAATATGGTATTAGAATGTCTTCTATTTCTAGAGATGACCTAAAATTTACTTGGTGTTGGAGGGAAAATCTTTGTAATTGAGCACCAGATCAAGAGACTCACCTCTACCACCATGCGACCTTGAGAAAACTCAAAGTTTATATGTAAAGTGGAGATGACAAAGTTGTATTCATTTGAATGTGATATTCATCACATTCATTTGAATGTTACTAAACAGATATTAAAAGTACTATACCTATTTTTAAAGAGATTTTGAGAGGACTAATATGAAATTATATGTAATAAGCTTACAAATCATTAGCCTTCCTAGAGATATAAAAGGATACTCTCTAAATTTCAACATCTAAAGATGGCTGCCTTTATAATAGAAATTTGAAAACTCAATCCATAATTATCTTTCCAAACCTCTATGGACTCAAAATAACTTGTTTCATATTTCTCATGTGAACAACAAACCTTGGAATTTAGTGAAATGTTGTATCAAATAATATTACATTTAATTCAGTTTTAAAAAGACCCCCTGGAGGGCTGGGGAATTAGATGAACTTAGTGGTACAGGGCTTACCTAGCATGTGAAGGCCCTGGGTTCCATCTTCAACAGTGCACAAAAAACAAAACAAACAAACAAACAAAAACTTCTATCCTGCCAGAAATTAAGCTCCTCCTCCTCAAAGGTATTCTCTAATTATTCTTAAGTGGAACATCTCAGGATGCACATGGCTTAAAATGAATCCCCTTGTTGTGCTGCCCAGACTCCACTCTCCATGTCTGTATTTCACGAGAATGAAACCCCACTACGCACAGTGCTTCTCCACTATGGACCATCCCTGAATTTCTCATCCTCACTTATCTGATTAAAAGATAGAGTCCATTCCAAAAAAAAAAAAAAAAAACAACAACACAGTTCCAGGTATAATTTTCACTTCTGACCTAACTGCAGTGGTGGGGCCCAGTTTGCTATCTTTAAGTGCTTAGCTTTCTTAGTACCCAGACTACAGGTCAACTACCTCTTGGTTTCAGAGAGAGAAGGTGACTTTATTTTAATAAAAAGGCTTTTATATTGTTAGGGCTATCATAATTAAATATCCAAGATTTGGTGGCTTAAGCAAGGGAAATGTGTTTTCTCTCAGTCTAAGGCTAAAAGTTTGAGATCAATAGCGGTTTCTTCTGTCTTTCTACTCAGCTTCCAGATGGCCTCTTCCTCACTGTGGTCTCCATCCATCATCCTTCGGTCTGTGTCTTATGTATACTAATCTCACTATAAAGACACCAATCATATTGGATTACTATTCATTCCGTTGACCTCATTACATTTTTAACGCTCCTGTTACCAAATGCATGGTTACAACTTCAACATATGAGTTTTGGAGAATGCCAATGTGCCCTGAACAACTTCTTTCTGAGTGCTTATTTTCTGCTGCAGGACTGTGCTCTGCCTAGAATGACAGAGGGTAGGAATACCCACACCCTTTAGGTGTTACCTCATTCTTAGCACAATAGCGCTTTACAGACCTAAAATTGCAGTTAAAAAAGCTATGACAGTCAGAAATGAGCATGTTATCCAAACCCTTAGTTGTCCTGTTTTAAGTGACATCACATTTTGCTCTGAATTATCTACTTAATTAATTAATTAATTAATTAAGTTTCTTTATTTCAAATGTTTGTAGCATCTTTGGGTCACCTGTCCCAGTTGCATTCATCTGGTAGTATTGCAATTATCTACTGTGTGCCTATTTTCTCAAGGATTAACTGTGGAACTTTTAATATAGGACCAGACACATGATATGTGCATGGTAGGTGTGGAATAATAGCATTACATTCACGCATTGCTTTGTTCAATAGGCAAGAAGTGAACACCAATTTTAACTCCTTCATTATCATACTGCTTCGTTGGTAAGCAGTATGATAATGAAGGAGTTAAAAAACACTTATCCTTGACCTAGCCTTAACTCTCTTAACACTCAGTCAGATCACTCCAAATCAAGTGAGAAGGTATTGTGTTTTTCTTTTTTTGTTTTGTTTTTGTTTTCTTTTTTTTGTTGTTGTTGTTTTTTCCTCTTCATACTGGAGGTCAAAATCAGAGTCTCATACATGTTAGCTAGTATTATACCATTAAACTATGACCCTAATCCTGTTTTCTATTTTTTTGTTTTTTGTTTTAGTTTTAAATCTGTTTCCTCATGGAGTTCAGATTGCCCTGGGTATTACAATCCAGTTTGAGTGGCAAAGGGGTCGGAGCTATGAAATTAAAACCAGAAGATTGACTACCTGTTCTAGCACAACCACGAATCTCTTTAAATTTTGTCTCTACCTCAATTAAGCAAAGTTGGCTTCTATTAGATATTCTATATTATACAGAAAATTAGACATTGTTGTGAGATAGAGTTCTTGAGCAATTTCATCTGCATCACCTGACTCAGGATCTGAATGCTAAATACTAAACTGCAGAGAGGTTCTCATAATAGACTAGTGTCCTAGTAGGACAGGAGTACAGGCTTCATTATTTTTTAAATTGAAGTCATTTCACAATTTTAGTTTAGTCTTTTGTTTCATGCCTGAGTGACTTACAATAACTATCTTTTGGTACTTAATATAGGAGTCAAAAACGAAAAACAAACAAAAAATGCTCCTGTGCTTATCTTATGGAACAATCCACTCCTATTATATATCCCAAAGAACCACAGTATATTAATTTTCAAGTTGCAGCCATAAATTTTCTCATGTAGTTTTGCATAAACTGCCTAAAATTTTTAAGGTAGAGTAGTCTAACCCAGGCTCAAAGATATTCTTCATCAGATCATCTGAGATTTGACTGGGTTCCCTAATACCACCAGCACCCGGTAGTCTGGAGATCCTAGAGGACCCTGGTCTGAACTGACCAAATACCTGATAGTGTCAGAGGAAGATTCAGAGTTCTGAGGTCAGAGAGACAAGATTTCAACTCTAAGAACAGAAAGAGGACAAAAGCAATCATGTTCTACAAATATGAAACAAGCGTTTTGGCAGACAAGAATATGCCAACTTAAATTCTTAAAAAAAATTAGGAAAGCTGGCCTGTTCATCTGTCCCCACTTTATCTCCTATGTTCAACCAAAAATATCTATAGTATAAATTATTATAAGATAATCACATATCTGTGATATATAGCCAAAGGATTTAAAAATATTGTTTACAGTTTTACTGGAAATAACTTGATACTTTTAGGAAAGGTACAAGAATAGGAATACAAGAAAACATTCAAAACCTTTCACCCAGATTTACCTATTATTAGCATTTTGCCTTGATTTATAATTTCTTCATGCTTCCTAGACATTGAAGAATAAATTATGTAAATTACAGACCTTTAAACTACCTTTAAACTTAGTGGTATCAGTATGTATTTCCTAAGACTAGGAAGATTTTCTCAGATAACTACAATACAGCTATCAATTTCTGAAAATTTAATATGGATACAGTATTTTTATCTGATCTGCTATCTATATTTGAACTTTGTGAGACAACCAAAATATGGCCTTCATTGTGTTTTCCTCCTTAAAATAATTAATATTCAGTCTTCAGTCAGTATTACATGTAGCTCTCAAGTGTCTGTAGCATCATTTAACCTGAAATATTTCCACTTCTTTTTTATTGTTGTTGTTTCTCTTTTTTGACATTTACATTTTTAAAACAATATAGCTCTTAATTTTTTTAATAGAATGCTCCACATTTGTGGTTTTTCCATTGTAACATTCAGGTTCTGTATGATGTTTTTTCCTCTTTTAAGGTATTACATTTGGAAGAATACATTGTCCATCTCATTAGTGATATTAATTTTGAATATGTAGTCAAGATCAATAGTATAATTACCATTTCTTCCTCTGCAACTAACAAACAGTCTATGGAGACATCCCTGAAGACCATGAGCATACCATGTTCTTTAGCAGAATTTTCTTCTAGACTTAGCAACTGTTGAAGATTCTTGTCTGATGCAATTTTTTTTCATGATGGGTGCAAAATGCTCATTTTGAAATCCCAGCACTTGATGTACATTTACCAGTTGGCACTCAACATTGCACTATAAGCAAAACCCTTCCCTTATCCTTTATTTGTGTATCATCTATCTCCACCTACCTCTGTATCTCAGTACCTCCACACAGAAGATCATATCATCAGCAAACAGGGACAATTTTACTTGTTCCTTTCAAATTTGAATCTCTTTTGTTTCTTTCTCTTACCTAATGGTTTTTATAGGACTTCTAGCACTATATTCAATAGAAGTGACACAAATCAGCATCTTTGCCTTGTTACAGATCTTAGAGGAAAAGCTTTCAGTTTTTCCTATTGATGTTTTCTATGGGTTTGTCCTGTGTGGTCTTTATTATTTTGAGCATCATTCTTTCCACATCTAATTTGTTGAGATTTTTTATCACAAAATCTTGTTGAATTTTATCAAATGCTTTTCTCTAAAATAGAATTAAAATTAAGTGCTATCTCCCTCTAAATTCTGTACTAAATTCTTCATCTCTACCAAATTGTTGACTTATTTTTTAAGGAAAACCCTAGTCAATGCACAAATCCTTATTAATTGGCACATTACTTTGTTAATGTATACCAAGTGCCAGGAAGTGACTTTGTGCTGGAAATCCTCTATCAAAGAGTTCACATACTAGGAAAAATATAAGTACTGTATTCTTGGAAAGAATTTGCTGTTATCTTGTACTTTTACTAAAGATCAATTAAAACGTATGACCTTTAGACTATTATGGCTGGCTTACTATGATATTATTGATATTTCAATATGAGTTGAAGATCTTGTCCATAATCTCAGTAGATAAAGAACAAAATTACAATCAAACCCATCCTTCTTTAAGAATATGATTTATGGTTGGTGTTAAAAGGTTATGAATAAAATCACTTCTTCAATATAAAGCAGAGAACTTCACATTTATAAGTGCAATATTTTCTATTTTAGTTCTTCCTTCAAAAGCCTAATCTGAGTAGGACATTAAGAAAGAAATAAAACTCATTGATATCTTCTTTATCTCTTTTAAACTGTATTCAGAAGAAAAAGATGTACTGAGTAAAATGGATGTTAAAACAGCTGTGCCTTCATAGGTTTTATGCTGACAGATCATATTGATTTTGATAATTTGTGTGGTATGGATACCCTTTATGAATGTAGTTAAAGAGCTAATAATTGGATACATACATTTCTTAAAAGTCGGAACTGGAAGTCTTTGAGATTTGCAACTGTGACCATGATTATTGCCCCTTTCCCATCTGGCAGGAATTATACAATAGCTTAGAACATGGGTGCAGTAGATTAGGGTTTGGGGAATAGAGGGGGTGGCACTGGCCTATATTGAGCAATTCTTGTACACCAGGCTTGATTGTGGTTTCTTCTACAAGTGTGTGAGGTAGACACTCATACCTATTACACAGATGAAGGATCTGAGATGAAGAGAAAATGTGACTTCACAAAGGTTAAGGAGTGGTAATTGATTTTGCCAAGTCAGACTATTTTCTGCCAAAAATCTGGCTTTTTAATGACAGACGGTTCTAGTGTTTGGTGCAAAAGTCCAGTGTAATTAATCATTATCTCTTATGTAACTATGTTGCCAAGACTCCCAGATCATCATCTGAGAACAGCCTATTTGCAAATGAAGATTGTCAGGAAGCACTTGTCCAATTCCAGAGAAAAGCCTAATCCAAGGCTTAAAAATGAGAGTGTGTATTGTGCATTATGCTATTCAAACTGCTTTTGCACCCATTATCTAATTTGATCAGCAATGGATTTCATTAAAAAGAAAATCTTTTTATTAAATAATTAATTTGATTTGCTTTCATTAAGCTAATGGACAGGAGCAGAGCACAGAGGATAACATAAACTCCACAGAGCTAAAGCTCTCACTGGCTAATTCATTCTGCTGCTTTTGAACTCCTTTTTGAGCTCCCTCAAAGCAATCATATTAAGTTGTGCTGTGTGTGATGGCCTGAGTCTCTTCTAAAAAATTCCAGGTGCTGCCTGCCACTTGGTAATTGGGCCAGGGTCTGCATATGGGTCTTGACAGATCCATCCTCTAATGCTGTGGCACTTAATTTCAATGATAAAAGAAAACTGTCAACCAATTTAGAAAATGAGGGCTCATCTCTCTGGTAGCAGCTGTTTGGTGGAGCCTATCAGGAGGTAGATGGCATTGGCATTTGTTGGGTTGAGTCACCTTCTGGAGAAAGGGCTGTGTTTTCTCCAAGTGTGCCCATAAAATGCATTTATGTAGACGACATTTTTGGTCTGGCAAACATTTATTTTACTTTATTGGAATAAAGAGAAAAAGAAAGTAAAAAATAAATAAAAGGAAAAGGACACATGAATAATTTCTGTGGTTATACTGGGATTTTGGATACATTATTTACAAAATAAATGCCATAGAATATGTTCTAAAATGGCCATTTGGCAGATATGTGATTTTAAGATAGTAGATGTTATTAAGAGAAAAAAGTTATTAATATCACAGCAAAAGGTTAGCTAAGTATTTTAACATGGATCTAATGATAGGTTTGCTCAATATAGTCTAAGCCTTGCGAACAATGCAATTTAAACACTAGATTCATCTTCAAAGTTCCAGAAACTTGGATGGTATATCCAGTGATGATTAAGAATGTGAATATTGAAGTCAGAGTACCAAGTTTATTTTTAATCATGAATAATGTGTGTTAGCCACCTACATATGTATCCACGGGGGATTAAATCTGCAAAGTGACCAGAAGTCTTGTGCCAGGTAGGCAGGGCACTGAGAGATACTCTGAATAATTCATGAGATGCACCAGCATCTTTTAAAAAAAAATTTGTATGTCCCCTTGCTAAGTTTCTTCGTGGACTGCTTTCTTTACATTTCTCCTGATAGAATAAAGTGGCAGACTGTTCCATCTATTGGATGTGGAGTCACAGGTACTAAATTCTAGTCTTTGCTAATTGATTGTTCAACTTCAAGCCAGCAATTTAAACTATGTGAGTCTGTGTTCTATAGGATTAGAATACTATATTCCTTTGTCAATATGTCCAAAGCTTTGGAGATAATACGTATATATAATGTACATAGACAATGTACTTCAGAACCTAGAGCTTAGTAGGTATTCAATAAATGATAGTCATTCTTATGCTTTCATCATTACAGTCATCTTAAATGCTTTACTGTAGTTTTAAACATCTTTATTAGACTTTCAAGGTTCTCTATCACATTTTTAATTTAGGAAGCATTCTTTCTCTTAACACATGTTGTCCCATCACCCCAGATGTGGTACATCTATAAAAACTTAAATTGAGCAACAGATATATCACTTATAGTAACTTCAGAATAATATTTGTATATTTATTATGTTTGCAGAATTGAAATCAAGCAAAAAATGTAGAGTTGACCAGTCTAATTCTCAGAGGGACCTGCATTGCCTACAAAATCTAAATGTAATTATGTGTACATATATATATCCACCAAGAGTGGGAAAGAGAGGAATATATACTGATCTGGGGGGAGGGGAGAGAGAGAGAGGAAGGAAGGAATAGGCCCCATAATGAGAACTTTTGGTGAATAATGATGTTCTTTTATATGTAACCAAATGTGGCAAGAATCTCCACATTCACTTTGGAAAGAAGTGGAATAGCTGACATTTATAAATACCTCCTGCCCACTATGTATACTGCCTCACTGTCATCTTCACAATAGCCCTGAAAGCTAGATTATCATTTGAGTTTTACAAATTAAAATATAGAGTTAAGCAAAGTTAACTAGTTTTTTAATTTCATATAACTAGTGAGTATTTAAACTGGGATTCAAATCCCAGGAGAGTTGAGTTGCAATGCCTATTCTGGTAATGAGATTCTACTACTGGGAAAACACAAGCCAGTAAGCATGGAGGTTTAGTTACTAAACAGTCCTCATTTTGAACAGTGTAGTCCAAAGAGGTTTCATTTCAGTTTGCTATAAAGCTGTTGAGGTCTTGCATATTGTCTATCACTTCTCCAGGAAATAGAGGGCTCGGACTATCTCATGGACTTAGGAAGTTCCATGTTCTACTGAGACACTGGCCAAACCCTTGAAAATTCCCATCTGATTATTAACCAACTAATGACATCAGAGAGAGGAAAAGTAAAATACTTCTCAAATAATCATTGCATGTGTATTTGTTTTGAAAGGCTGATATTTCAATTAACATAATGGCAGTTCCTTCTTTGCCGTATATTAACTCTTCTCCATAGGAGAGCTAGAATCACATATATCCTTAAATTTATTTATGGCATGACAAACCAGTAATATTTCACAAATGGGAATTTCTTTCCAGGTCTTAATGTAAAAAAAGAATTGTATAAATACAGCACCATTTTAACAATAAATCCAGAATCTTGGGTGAATAGTCTTCTTTCCCAAAAAGGATAGTTTGTAAACTTAACTGAAATTGAGATCTAAAGGAATTTCAGTATTTCTTTCTGGGATAGCTAAAAGTAGCGTTTCTTTGAATGCAATGGGGAATGAACTGAGATAAAGCATATTCAGACCAACATCATGCATGACCATTTAATATTTTTGATATGCAAGAAGAGATTGAGCATTTGAAAGATGAATAAAATAGTTTCTGATATTAAAGAAGTCAAAATGAAATGGTAGTAAAAATTAATTATACAACAGGTTAGTAATTGATATGACAATTCCATTGTAGCGGAGGAGGACAGAGGAAAATCGTGAGTTTGGAATCAGAAGTACTTGGTTTGAGTTCCTTTTGAAATACCCAAGTGCGTCAAACAAGTCGAGGTTGATTAAAACAACGGAGGAGTGAGTCCGTCTTGATTAAGATGTTTTTGGAAAGGTTGTGATTTACATTAAATAGAGTATTTTTTAAAATAAATGATTAAATTGGAGTAGCATCTAGCATTTGTTGAACTTAGCATGAATCAGGGACTGTGCCAAGTGCTCTATGCACATCATGGTCTTTACTGCAGCTGTTTGGTGTGGGTGGTGTGGGTGTTTCCTCTTCAGATGTACAAATGTTACTGGTATAGCATAGTATTTAAGAAGGGAACTTGGCATGTGAAACTATGCCTGCTTAAATTTAAAGTCTACATTTTAACCAGGGCATTCTAACACACAGCTTCAGAGGTAGTATTGTCTGTGCTGGTTCTAGAAGGGCATTTTAAAGATGAGACTAGACTCAGTAGCGGAAGCTTCTGTAAGACCACAGCAGGGTTTGAAGTAGATTGATCAGGTCATGTTCAAACTTCGCCACTTACTCACTGTGTGACCTTGGTTCCATCCCTTTTGAGAATCCGGTTTTATCTATAAAATAAATGATAACAATATAAACTTTATAAAACTTGTGGGTGGTTTGAAGTGAAGCATGAATCAGAACACCTGTCTGAGCTTGGTACATAGAAGGTGATCTATAAATATTTGTTTCATTCTGCACTATGTTCCCTTTCTTAAAGAGAATCCATAAAAGGAGCACTCATTACCTGCTTTGGAAGCTGTGCCATGGGTTTTTAAATAGGGCTTCTCAGATTCAGTTTGTATAGGAATCACTTGAGGATTTTGCAAACTAGATTCTGATTCAGTAGATCTGGGGGTGGGGCAGAACTAAGACTTTGCCTTTCTAATAAGATCCCAGGAGGCAGTTAAACTAGTCTTCTGTGACCACATTTTCATCAGCAAGTTTTGTATTGAGTTTTTTCTCTTTTGTGTGTGTTAAGTACTTCCATTTCAAGTCAATTTCTTCCCACTTTGCCTTTCCACCAAACAAAGAACAGCTATTATCATAGTCACAGGTGGTGGCTTATATTGGACATCTTCCCAACACAGAGTTCTTATTATTTCCAAGAATAATTGAACAGAAGAAAGACCTTTATGAACAACTAGAGCAATACTAGAGAGTATTCCTATACTAATTTAGAGTTTACAGTGTGCTATCCATAATATGATCACAGTTGATTCAGTGGTCCCATAGATATTCTCTGAAAGTCTACCATGTCTAAGGCCATGGTTGCGTCTCTGTGTCGCGTCTCTATCAGTACCATTGCTGTCATCCTTATAATCATCCAACAGCATGTATTGGATACCTGCTGTTCACCAGGTACAGTGTGAGAAAATGATATGCATTGTCTGAAACAGTCCTCATAATCTCCCCATGAGTTAGGGACTATTGTTTTCCTGTTTTGCAGATAAGGCAGTGATGTACACACAAAGGGAATAGCTTGCTTAGCACTAAACAGCAGGGCTTGAATTGAAACCCAGGAACTGATGTTAAGGCCCATGTTCTTAACCATCATGTCACCCCTACCTCAGTTCACTTGATTTAAGAAAATTGATTTCAACAGATGATTTAAGGTAATTGATCTCAACAGCATGTATTGATATGTTAATAGTTTCAGTTTTATGACTAAGCACCCTAAGGCTCAAATAAATTATTTTCCCAAAGAAATGTGTAAAAAATGAAAGCCAGACATCAAGTTTTCTAATTCCATGTTCCAAGTTTTGCAACCACTTTGTGCGTTGTCAGTCATAATCCCAAAGGACATAATCCCCCCGAATCATAAACTTTAATGGTGAAATCACCAAAGATCAAAATCCCTCAGCTTAAAACTGCAAACATCATGCTCCTAAAAGATTAAAATCCATCAAACCAAAATTCCCAATTGAAAATATTTATGTAAATATAGTGGAAAATTGAATTCTGGGAAATAGATTTGCCATGTGATACAGAAACCACAAAATTTCCCTTCAAAACGAGTCAATTGTCTGCACTGGTGTTCTTTGCAGTTGATGACTTTCTAGGAACTTTTAATGAGTTAAAGCCATACTTGCCTAGAGAAGCCAGTGAAGTTACTGACTAATTTGAAAATAATCATTCACACAGTAGGATAAGAAGATATGCAACAGTGTTTTTTGATCACCAGTATCATTTCTACCAAATCTGTGGTCTATTTATGATTGCATATGCAGTGGATTTCTATGTGCCCAAAGCATCACAGAACCTGGCACCAAAAATGGGAACATTTAATAGAGACTGCCCATGTTATGTATATCACACATAGAAGAATTTCAAGAGCAGTCCCACATAGTAAATGAATGTGAGCAGGACGTTTTGACACCCGCCTGTAATCCCAGAGGCTTGGGAGGCTGAGGCAGGAGGAGGGCAAGTTCAAAGCCAGCCTCAGCAAATTAGCAGAGCCCTAAGCAATTCAGTGAGACTCTGTCTCTAAATAAAATATGAAAAAGGGCTAGTGGTGTTGTTCAGTGGTTAAGCACCCCTAGGTTCAATCCCTGGTACCAAAAAAAAAAAAAAAAGTAAATGACTTTGAGCATGTTCTCCAAGGAAACCCATGTCCTAAAAGTAAACAAGAAGCTGTTTCATCATGACACAAAACCTTAAAATAATGATCATGACAGGCCAGCTTTTATGAACTACTTCTGTGCAATTGCCCATAATCTATCCTTAAAATATGCCTTTCAACATATCTAAACTAAACCTTTTTAGTTTTAGCTTTTTTCTTTTTTACATTTTCTAGTTTTTTTCCTTAATATTGTAATTTGTCAGCATTATCTTTTTACAGTTTGCTATACTGTGTATTTCATCTTTGCATCTTTTCCAATACTTGAGGTCTAAATTATGTAAAGATATTTAGAGAGTTGTAATTTGTTTTATGAATTTTTTTAAAAATTTGACTTAACAAAAGAGCATTATCACAACAATGACTCTGTACATTACACATGTACATGAAACCATTGAAACTTCCTCAACGAACAAAGAGATGTCTTTGTATACATTTGCATTTGTGAAACAGATTTTCTCAGGATCTTGGTTCTTTGGGAAACTGCATGTGTAATGGTGGCCATGGTGTTTTTCCTTTCATTTGTTTTTCTTAGTACCAGAGATTGAACCCAGGAGTGCTTTTACCACTAAGCTATATCTCATCCCTTTTTAAAATTTGAGTCAGGGTCTTACTAAGTTTCTCAGGCTGACCTTGAATTTGAAATCCTTCTGTGTCAGCCTCCTGAGTTCTGGGATGAGAGGCCACTACACCTGGCACCACAGTGTTTTTGGATAGACCTTATCAAAAGACATGTTGTCCATCATTGTATTTCAGATGACTTTAGCTATAAAGCTGGGTGCATGCTATTACCAACAATAGTAGTATATATCAATATATTTCATTTTTACACCTATTTCTTTATGAATATAGTTTGCTCATAATTATTATATCTGTATAATATTCGTTAGTACACTGAATATTTATGCTTGCAAAAATATGTGTTATTATTGCCTAGTTTATTGTGTATAATGGCCTATCAATTTTTTGTGTGTATGTGTGTGTGTGTATGTGTTTATATGTTTCTTAAGTAATTCTCCTTTTAATAAAGTTGATGTGTCTTTTTATTTAGTTTTAAGTAGTTATATAGGACAGCTGAATGAACTATGATGCATCATACATAAATGGAGTATAATTTCTCATTTTTCTGGTTGCACATGATGTAGAATCCCACTGGTCATGCAGTCATATATATACATAGGGTAATAATGTTGACTTTTTAAAAAAAACTTTTAGTTTTTTTATAAAATTATATTTTGGGGGATTTTGATCTTCTATTACTTTACATTTTAGTGACTTCAGGCTTCAGAGGTGTTGATTTTGGGGGAGTTCAACATTCAGGATTATGGCATTTAAGGTTGTGTCTTTAGGGAAGATAGCCCAAACCCCACATTTTAGCTCTTAAAATGATAGAAGTAGAGTTGGCAAATTATGAAGTCCAAATATACATTCATTCATGTCCTACATATGCATGCCAGAAAACAGTGCTTTCATTTCACAGCCGACAGGTCTATAAATATTATTCTGCTCTTTTTTCAAAGTCCACGGTAGTAATAAAACTTTTTAAGTTTCATCTTTGGCTCTATTTTCCCTTAGAACTCTATTTCATTTCTCCTACTTTACTTCATTTCTAGATTTCTTAAATATTAACAATTCAACTTTTATTTATGGATTTCTTACACACTAACTATTGAGCTTTTTAGTCACCCTTTAAAGAAGTCCTACTGGGTAAACATTTTTCATCTTCTGGAGGTTGGAAAAGAAACTATTAAAAATGTTATTGGCGAGAAGGGACACTTACCTTAAGCTTACAAAATCATTATTTCCTATGTTGCTTAGTTCTTTTCCTTTCTTTCCTCACTCTTTGTGTTTATTATCATTCTTTCCTTCTGCTTTTTGCATTCACTTTTTATCCCTTTTTTCCCCTGCCTTATTTTTTGTCTCTCACTATCATTTCTCTCTCTTTCTCTTGGATTTAAAAGATCTATTCCCATTGAAAATTTCACTACGGCTTTTCCACATTTATAATAACAATATCATCACATGGTATCCTGTGAAGAACTGAGTTCTACAAACAGAACCAGGTGATACTTTATCTTTACCACTTTCTGACTTTCCAATTTTGGTAAAATTGAAGTCTCTTAGACTTAGTTTACTCATCTGAAAAATGGAAGTAATGTTACATTTTTTCATCAATCAGATAAACACCTAATATTGCCTGAGATTGAGAGAAAATACATAATGAATGATTCCCCTCCAGTAAAATAAATTATTTTTAAAGTTGGAGTTAGTTATGGTGTTTGGTGTTCTTTTTGTGTGTTTGTCTCCATAAATTGGTATGGCATTATCTTGTACTAGATTATAAAAATTACATTGGCAAAGACCATTTCTCCTATTTTTGTTCCAATTTCCCAGTACCATGCATTAATTTATCAATGCCCAATAACTAGGATAGTCATGGAATGGAGCCAACAAGGAGATTGGATTAACCAAGGCTGCCAATATCACTGTCAGACCAATGAGTATTCTTTCTTACTCTCAACCCCAAGCACCCTCTGCTACAAGGGAAGATCCAGGTTGTCCCTCTGCTGGTAACAGATTGTTGACAACCTTTCTTTCTACATTGGAGAGTAGAAGGAAAGATTGCTCCCAGCTGCCATCAACTTAGAAAACTTGAATGTTTAGGCAATTAGAGGCTTCCTGTGGTGTTCCCCAATGCTCTTTTCAAGTATATTATTTTTGTAATCAATTGAACAAAAAGCTCATAAAAATAGCATAGTGCTGCAACTCCAGCCTTCAAAAATGCAAGTTATGCATTTCCTTTCTGGAAGCTTCTTCTACATTGCTTTGGAGTCACTGCTACCCACCTTGTTGTTGTTGTTGTTGTTCTTTTTAGATATGCATGTAGTCCATGTTCTCACACTTACCTTTTCCTTGGAACAGACATGCATGGCATGAGGGAGTGAAATTGTAGAGGAGGATTTAGTTTCCTGGAGACAATACTTGTATCACTCACATTTTTTTTTAAATATTTTTTTTTTTTTAGTTGTTGATGGACCTTTATTTTTTATTTATTTATATGTGGTGCTGAGGATCGAACCCAGTGCCTCATGCATGCTAGGCAAGCGCTCTACCACTGAGCCACCACCCCAGCCCCTGTATCACTCACATTTGATTTTTTTCTCCTTGGACATTTTCCAGATATATATTGCCAACATTGGATTTCCTTGGTGTCCATTTTTCTAAGCTGCCACTGCTGACATCCGATTTTCTCTTGACATATTTTTTTCCTTCTTTAACTCAGCTAATACCAATGAGTCAAGTCTTGTTCTGGCTTGGGGACTATTCATTCTCCTTATGAAGACTATTCATATTTCTAAACTCATCCATTGTGTGTTGATCTTATCAGTCAAACATTCAGAGTGCTCTGGAGATACTCAGATATTATATAGGCAATGATTCTTTCTAGCTCACCAGTACATAGATAAAAACAAAACCAACAGTTTCATAAACCAAAGCCTTACCTCCCTCACAGTTTGTGTTATGGAAGTAATTAGCTAAATGATCTGCTCATGTTTTGATTGTTCAGATAATGTGGCATATAAGAAAGAACAAATTAGAGCTAAGTTCAAATCTTTAAACAAACTCTATTGGATATGTACAACTTGCATTAATTTATTTCAACTCTATCACCTCTTATAAAATAGGAAAAAGCAATACCACATAATTTGGGGCACATGTGTTGAATATGCTCACTTCCTCTGATTATCTTAACACAGGATAGATATCACTGAGTCTCTCATCCCTCTGAGTACATTGCATTCTATACTACAAGTATTTGCACCCACTTCTAAGGTACTTCTAGAAAGTTCTCAAGCCTCAGATGGGATTTCTGATAAAATAACTCATTAAGATCACTTGCAATCTGGAGGCCCTGATTATTTTTTAAATAAATTACTTGCAAATATATTAAGTATGAAAGAAATCTGCACTGTTGAATGTGCCAGTATCTTTAGACTGAATGACATTGGTATCCCTATCACTAAAGAGCCAATGGGTGAAGACCATGATATGTAAGGGCCTAGTTCAAGTCCAATGTGCAAACAAAGTCAATTAGTATTTGAGTGATTCAATGTTTCTCATAGAATTAAAAGTGGTCTGTGAAAGAGAGAGTTTTGAAGACTAATAATTAAATCTTAAAAGAAATTGAACTTCTAATTAGCAGGGAATAACGAACAACCTATGGTTCAGAATATTTGATAATTAATTAGTCTAAGTACACAGAAAGTTCCCTAATACTGGGAGCATATGAATAGGGGCTGGATGATAATTTCTCAGGGCAAAAGGGAGATATTGTGGTAGGAGGGTAGAGTATCAGCCTATGTTAAGACCGGCCTAGAACTTACTGATTGTGTAACTTATAAAAATCAGTTAAACTTGATTTTTAGTTTTATTTTCAATGTCAGACTCAGAATCTCAACCTCAGAAAATTCTTACAGGAAATAGAAATGTCTAGTGACACATATTAGTTAGTAAAATATGATGTTTGTAGTTAGGATTTAAAATAAATTCATATACTGAATTGTGTCATTCAAATATCACTGCTTCTGAGATAGATCTTTTTGTCTACTATAGTGGTGATATTTCCAGATGCATGGTGCTGTAGTGTGTATCAAAATGGTAATATGGATGTAATTGCTTTTTGACCTATAGTTACTCTGCAAGCAAATAAGTTGACATTATAAAAGTTCTTCATGATTATAATGAGTCTTATCAATATTGCATTTGTGCCTACATATAAAAGAGAATCTTCCTGAAGAAGGATCACTAATTCACAGATAGAAAATGATAAAATATTTTTCCACCAAGATTAGAGTCTTCTTTCATTAAAAACACGTAATGAGTCAATTATTAATTGAATTAAACAAACAAATAAGCCCTGCAAACAAACCAACCAACCTCACAGACTTCTGTCACTCCAGTTCTCAAGGAGTATGTTATACTCTAATCATCATGACCATGTCAGGTCATTATTGCTCATATTTTGAAAAGTTCCATTTAGAAACTACAGCATGTTTCCATTGTGATACCTATTGAATTCTTCTAAATGTCTTTCCTCCTACTTTTAGCATCAATTCTTAGCAAATACCTGTAACAGATAACTCAGGCTCCACTCAGTTCAACTATTCTACTGTTTTAGACTTGGGGAGTTTATATTTTTTTTCAAGCAATATTGTTGTTGTTTATCAGTGTTTGCAACTTTTCTCATGTTTTCTTTCCTGCTTATCAGAATCTTAGTTTTCTTATCTGGAGATATTATCTCCACTTGGTTTTATTGTAGCCTTAGGGAATGCTATCATGAACACATTATAAGTGAAAATGTTTCATTTTCTATGGCATCTTAGGTCGGATTTATCCTGTTCCCCAAATCATTAAGAAATAAATATTATAATGAATGTAAATTATAGAGAAAGACCACATATTTGTGTAAGACTGACTTGTAACACCTGCCTCCCCAATTCATTAATTAATATGAGACCACCATATCAATAAATGTCATAAAGTAAAAGTTTGAGTACAACTACACACACCATGAAGTTCAAATTCAGTTAAGTTTTGCTCTGCTGATGTTCACTGATCAGTAGTCATCTTGGCACTTTTTAACCCACAAAAGATGAACATGCTTAAGTGACCCAAAAATTCATATTAATAATTAAAATCCAAAAAGAACAACTATATAGGATAGTTTTAAATATAACAATTTCCTAACAAAGGAATGTATGTCTCTGTATTAAAGGAACAATGGAAAGGAGGGGCAAAAGAAAGCTCTCCAGAGAGAAATGCTATTATGACCAAAGGTAAATTTCAATATCCTCATTTTCTCCAAAATATGGCCCCATTTATGCCCTCATCGTAGCTTGTGAGTCCTTTCATTACTAGGAACTTCAGGTGTAAAGAGTCAATATCCCCTCAAGGAAGGAAGGAAAACAACAGAAAGCTATACACACTTGGCTTTGTCCCTATACATGAACCATTTTATTAAATAAACTTTATCTTGAAGCCTTTCTGTCCCATTGTCTGGAGCAATGCATGAAGGCAGTTTGTCAATACATTCCATTATCCTTCCATTCATTTGTTCATCCGTCTGCTTATCCACCTATTCCTTCAAAATACATTTGTTGAGAGTCTACTGAATGCTAAGCATTACAGGTTATGGGAAGATGGAGATAAAGTAAATATATTACCTATTTTCAAGGATAGTATGTGTATATGTGTATATATATATGTGTGTATATATATATATATATACACACACACACACATATATGGGTTTTTTTTGGTACCAGGGATTGAACTTGGACACTCAACACTAAGTCACATCCCCAGATATATTTTGTGTTTTATTTAGCGACAGGGTCTCACTGAGTTGCTTAGTGCCTCGCCATTGCTCAGGCTGGCTTTGAACGTGAGATTCTCCTGTCTCAACCTCCCAAAGTGCTGGGATTACAGACGTGAGCCACCGCACCTGTCAAGGATAGTATATGTTTCATGTAGGCTTTTAGAGAGATTAAATCACAAGGATGTGGCACGACATGATGTGTTGTGAAAAACACAAGAATGGGTCAACCAAATGAGGCTGAATGTGTATATAGATCTGGTCATAGGAAACTTGGACAAAACAAAGAGGTTTAATTTTGTAAATCTTTTAATTCATCAATATTTGTTGAAGGGAGATGCATATATATCATTGCCCAATTCATTGGAAAATGGTAACTTAATTTTTTTTTAAGAATGCTTTTGTTTGCAATGGAGCAATGACTGGTAATACATATTTCCATATTGGAAATTAAATTGCAGATGATGCAAAGTCATTGGAAGATTATAAATTGGAATAGATTATGGATAGGTTAAAATTTTAGAAAAAATGCTCTTATATCTGAGATAGAAAAATTGAAAAGATAGATAGCAAGTATAAGGAGAGCAGTTGAGGAATTTACTCATTAGTACAGCTAAAGAACAAGGAAGTCCTGCACTGAAGTAGTGGTAGCACAAGACAGAATAGAGAACTTGATGTCCAGAACTTTCATTGGGATAGATTACTTAGAAACTGAGGGATAGGGAGAAAATGAGAAGAAAGGTAATGTATGAATTTGAACTTACTGAATTTGAGAAGCCTTGGGTATGAATGTGTAGCAGCACATTCTGACATTGTGCCCAAGGATTCTTCCTTGTATATGTAGAAGTGAAAATTGTGCTAGTAGAAGATACTTTCCAGAGTTATAAAAGGAAGTGCATAAGCTACTTTATCATTTGCAGAAAGCATGTACTAAATAAGAAGTCTACCTGTCACGTGCTGGGCAATCATGACATACGGCTCACCACATTTGATTTGGTGTATGTGCTTTATCAGTACCCCCTACATCCTCTTCATAATATCACAAAGGGGAAAACAGGCAATACATCATATAATTATTCACTGGAGAAAAAAGAAGATGATTAAGGAGGAGGAGGAGGAAGAGGAAGAAAGTTCACTGTGAAAATCATTTTATGAGGTTTAAAACATTCTACCTCAATGAATTTTGATTTTACTGAAATTTTTCTTATGGGACCACCTTAGGACAAATTTATACATACTATAAAATTTAGGGAAGAATCAAAAATAAAAAAAGTTATGTCAGTTGACAAAAGTTCCTTGTTCGCTTATTTTTTTTCAGTGACATGTAAAACCTGCTTTAGAAACATCATATTTTGGTATGAACTCACATTTCAAACAATTCTTGTACATTAACTGAAAAGACAACTTTTTTCTTACTCTTTCACCTGGGGAATGCATTAAGTAAAACTGGGCATCAAAATGTAACAGGAATATTTGACTTTAATTTGGCTTTCTTACTTTTATTTTTCTAATGGCTGCATCCAACTGCAGTATGCTGTGGTGATGGAGCAAGAAGAGGGATGTGGGGTGTGACCCAGAAATAGGTTGCATAGAAATAACAGCATTTCAGATGTCCAGCATAATTTTCAGTATTGAAATTAGGTCCATCTCTATTCTGGGTTTTTCTACCAACTAGTTGCATGACTTTGAAAAGTTACCTTATTTCTCTGAGTCTTACTTTCCTTATCTATAAAGTATTAGACTAAAAAATTATCCTTCCAGCTTTATATGTATGTAATTTTAATTTGCATTCTTTTCTTTGAGGTTGCTGTAAGTATTCCACAAAGTTGCTTTAGAAAGAAATGTGATCAAAAAGAACATACTTAATATTAAAGAGAAGAAACCTTCCCAATCCCTAGCATTTCTCATACAGACCATGAGGCTCTACCTGATTTAAATCTATGAGTAGTTTCTTTTTTCATAATAGGAATGCTATAAATCCAAAGTAGTAGAAACATTCAAAATACCCATTCTGGAAACATCACTTGCCTTAATTTTTAAACTTTGTTTAGCATATGTCCAATCAGTATAGTTGTTAAATAGTGTCTTTCCAAAGCCAGAATATAGACATAATAATTACCAATTCCCTACCTATAATTTTTCACATTGATCATTATTTCTAATTAAATTAAAACAAAATAACTTACTGACTCCTAATTCTTATCTTAAAGTTTGCACTCCTTAGCCTTTGACAACATCCCAAAATCATGTGTTACTAGGAATTGTTGCAATGTTTCTTTTCCATCCTCTGTTGGCTGCGTGCTGTATGATCTGTGGCAGAATAGAAGGCTCCTGGTGAAATCTTATTGAGCTGTGTCAGTGTGAAAGGTCAGTTGAAAATCTGAATGTTCCTGAAATTCTTTGAATTCACGTCAGTCATGTCAAAAAAGTTGCTTGAGATGTGATAGTAGTTATGAACAAATGCCACATTTAGCCTCTTCTAAAGATTTTACTTCAAAATTCCCAAGTAAAGGTTATTGTGCCTTTAATACCAGAAAATATCTACTGAGTCAGGATAGTAGGCAGAGTGGAAAGAAATGTAATGTGGGGCTGAGGACAAAGACAGCCCCTTCTAAAATATGATTGACGTTCTAACTAGAACACAAAAATAAAGGCTAGAGAATTGCAGTAGTGGAGGTAGGGAAAAATGACCATTCTCTTTCCCCAAGAACTTAGGCTAACTGTGTAATAAATGAATCAGAGCCGGTGGCTGGAAGAAATGTTCTCATATATATTTTACTGAGAGAGTTCTGTTTATCTGAGAGGGCATATATTATTGAAAACATTATTTTTATAGTATCTACATCACTTACACATGCACCAAAGCTAAGTAAGAAAAAAAAAATGGAGTTAGTCTTAATCCTGGAAAAAGACAGTTAAAATAAGAAACAAAATTAAGTTTGAAAAATAATGACCATCTCTCAAATCACAGTACTTTCCTATTTTGCAAATGCCACTGTTATTTGGGTAAATGGAATTTATTCATCCTCTTTGGTCTGAAAATACTTTTCTCATTTAACCTGACTCTCTGAGCAATGTTTAGCTCATCAAGTATTTAGTCAAATCCGTTCACCTCCTAAATATCCTCTAGCATCAGGTTTTCCAAGTATTAGTGGATGCTACGTATCCAATGGAGATTTTGCAAGAAAGTGTTATTCTGCTTTTATCCATTTTGGTACTTAATTTTCTGTGAATATTCATTTGCATCTCTCTCACTCTTAATTTTTTTGTGAGTTGTTTGAGAAAGGAGCCCTTTTCTTGGCTGTCCCTGTCTTTCTGATTAACTACAGTGCCTGGCACCTTGAAGGAAGCTAATGAGTGCTAGTGGTCTCATGCAATGTAAGAATACTGTATACATCATCTGTATTCCTACCCTTTCCTGGCATACATGGAAAAAAATGTATTTCTCTGGTATTGGTGACCACAAATCTATAAACCACAAATATTTTCATTCAAGAAATTAAAGAAAAAAAATTACTGAGCATCCATTATGTGTTAGATTGTGCCAGGGGTTATCAAATAAATTTTCTATTTAAATCTTTATGGAAATCTTAGCAGAGGTACTGTCACTCCAGTTTACAATTGAGGAAGAATGAAGGCTCAGAAAGATAGGTGAATTGTACTTAATTTTTAGATTCATAAGTGGCAGAAGCAAGATAAGTGCCACATGTGTTTTTAGGACTGGAGATACAGAGCCTAGAAGCAGTGTGGAGAGTGGGCATGTGTTTGTGTGGTGTATAGGTATTGGGAGGGAAGGAGGGAAGAAGAGGAAGAGGCAGAAGAGCAAGGGAGTTCATCCTGTTACTGATACTGATCCATTGTGCTGGAAGAGAAACGAGATCATTGTAATGTCTTTCTGAACAGATTTGAAGCAATCTCCTTCTGCTCAACTTTCTGGAATACTGTGGAAGAAATCATCAGCTGCTACTTAGCAGTATAGACATCCCTATATAAATGCTTACCTCACCAGCAAGCAGACCCATGGTGATCTCTCTGGGTCAGGACCATGGCTGATCCTTCTAAGTGAAATAATCTTATGTGTCTTTTCCTCTCTATTCGCATAGCCTCAAAGCCCTTGTTATTATTTAATTTGAGTATCTTCCTAAGTAGCTTCTCATATCCATCTCATCCATTCACCCAAATATACATCTGATTATGATGCTCTTTTGCTTAAAGCACTAGCAAATCCCTGTAGATTGCAAGACAAAATGCCATCTCTCTAATGGAGCATTTATGTTGTGCTTCATCCTGCAGGACCTTCCTTGCCATGATGGCATTGTGACTTTCTACCACACATGTTCAAAACCTCACCAGATGCTTCTTATTTACTTCAAACACCTGCTCACTCACTATTATAACTTATCTAATTATAAAGTCTGTCTAGCCTAGAAGGGTCAGTACCCTCAAAAACTATCTTAAACATAATCAGCCCTATGACACTCTCCCCAGCATTCTCAGAATGTAAGGTTTTACCTCAATATTTTGTACAAATATTCATTGTACTTCATTCATGGAGCTTATCTCACTGTTTGGCACTCTTTATATCATGTTTTGGTATGACCTTTGATGATATTCTATCTCATGTCCATGATCCCCTGCCCCTATTCTGTTGGCCATCCTTCTGTTATTTTTAATTGGTGCTTTATAGTTATACATAAAAATAGAACTCATTGTGATGTGCTCATATGTAAACAGCATAATTTGTTCAATTTTAATCCATAGTTCCCCCCCTTTCACATCCCTCCTCCCCCGACTTTTATCCCTTCCTGTACTTCATATTTCTCCCTTCTATTTTCATGGGATTCCCTTTTTAAAAATTTCTTTATTTATTTCTATCTTCAAAATATGAGAGAAAACATTGAACTCTTGCCTCCCTGAATCTGGCTTATTTCACGTAGCATGAAGTTCTTCAGTTTCATCCCGTTACCAGCAAATTCTTCTTTATAATTAAGGAAAACTCCATTGTGTATATATACTCCATTGTATTTATATGTCTATTGTGAGACACCTTGGTTGGTTTCATAACTTTACTATTTGTAAATTGCACTGCTATAAACATTGGTATGCATATATCACTACAGTATGGTGATTTGAGATTTCTGGGATAAATGCAAAGGAGTGGGATAGTTGGGTCAAATGGTGGATCCATTTCTAGTCTTTTGAAGAATCTCCATACTGCTTTCCAGAGTGATTGTTTGAGTTTGTTGTCCCACCAACAATGCATGTGCATTGTTGTACAGCTTCTTTTGAGTATCTTTTCCCACCCAGGGTTGCATGCAGTACTGACCACAGGTTTGCATGTTATGCCTATTCAGACAATTTTTACTTCCAGAAAATAACAGAAGGAGCTATAATGAAATCAGTCAATTCTTTAAACTGCCAAAACAGATTTTATTCTTAACCCTTTTATGCCACATCTTTTAATGTTTCCATTTTACAAATAGTTATAGAAACCTCCAAAAGATTTGAATCTTGGCTCATACTGAAAACAAGTTTGTGTAGATATCAACCTCTTCCTACCTCACACAATTCAATACAATAAGCATTCACTGTGGTTAAAAGCTATTTCCACTATCCATAATCAATTATTATTTTCAGCGATTTGTGGGATGTTTAACCAAATAACAAAAATAATTAATAACTATCAAAACCATTTTTTTTCATCCTGAGAATCACCTTTACCATGCTCTACCAAATTTTTTGTGACTAATATATCATCTTTTTTACATACATAGCCTACAGTAATATCCCTCCAGAATCACAATTATCCATATTTGTATCCTGTTTAGAGGATGACACAATGCATTCATAGGTATTCAATCTTTTAAGGAAGGAACAAATTGCTCTAGTTCTGTTTCACAGACCAGGAAAATGAGTCCATTGTGAAGTAATTACAGAAAGTCATCATAAATTTAAAGAGCAAAGGTAGGTTTTAAATCTATCTTTAAATGATCTTGCTGAGGTCATAGTTCATTTTGCCCATAAGTGAATGTCCTATTGTTTCTCTCTTAATACTGTGAGCATGACAATGCAGTTTGGAGATGAGTGTCTCATTTTTCTCTGCTTTAGGAGTTTTCTTTTAAAATAACATGTTTGCAATTCTTGACCCTTTTCCCTGATAGAATCATTGGCATATGTGAATAATTAAGATGTATTTAGTCACTCATATCAATATTTTAAAATCTTATAAAATTATAGTAGCTAAAACCATAATGCAATACAGATGCAGAAAATCAGTGTTGTAACTTCAAGGAAGTAATTCATGCCTGGATAGTAAAAAATATTTCATCTAGAGTGATCATCTGTCATCACTTAGTGGTGGCTTTTGTTTCATTGTATGGAGAAGAATTATGAGATTGTCCAGACTGGATAAGAAAGGATGGTCAGGATCAACTGGTAATGTCTGCAGTGGGAAAGGAGGGAACAATTGCACATAGGGAAAAAAGCACTTGGCATGGTGAACAATAATTCCTCAAATTTGTGTAGTAATATTTGTGTGTTGTGTTTTGCATAATGAAAATATGTGCATACTTCAATGTTTATTCATTATGCATGCTTTCTGAACAAACATAAAACAATAATCCTATTTAAGAATAAAGGGGAAACATCTTTTCATGCTGAACTCTGAGATCCTATCATTAATGATTTGGTAGTTATCCTTATACAGTATTTTACAGTTTATGTCTATAAAACCCACACAAATACTTATATATTTTGCACTTATGAACATCCTACATATAGGTATCTTTTCCTTTATTTTCTATAAAATAGTTTTATAAGATTGCAGGTTTGATTGTTGATTCGATGGCAATCTTTTCCTCTACAACCCCCACACTGAATAACCCATGTAAGTTGTGGTAATAATATTTATTCATGCTGATAGAATTACATACACATATATACTTTATATCATTGTTTAAAACCTCATATTTTATACATTTCTCAACATCTTTTTTGTTTTGTTTTGTCTTTGTTCTGAGGATTGAACCCTGGTGAAGTTTATCATTGAGCTATATACCCTGCTGCTTTTATTTTGCTCTCAGACAGGGCCTTGATAAGATTTTTAGGGACTCTTTAATAGGGGCTTCTTAAGTTGCTGAGACTGGCATGGAACTTGTACTCCTCCTGCCTCAGCATGCTTAGCCACTGGAATTATAGACAGGTGCCATTGCACCCAGCTTTTCTTTCAGTGGTTTCAATACACTTTACAAAATATTTTGAAATCTGGTTTTTAATTCAGATATAATAAATCAATGAAAGATTCAAGCCAGATATATTCTACTTTTTAGTTTGTTATTGTCTTTACTGTCATAGCCAGTAAGCTACAGTTCAGTGTACTATAGTTAAGTGGATTGTTCAGGAAAAATAAATATTAACTGCCTCCCCCAAAAAATGTTGTACCGAAATCATCCCGTGACAGGCACATATTTCCTCCCATTCCTATAGTAACCCCCTCTGTTAGCTTTAGGTATGTCCAGGGGAAGCTGAAGAAAGAAGGAAGGGCTCAGAACTGGAAGCTTTAATACACTCATCCAAGGTCATCACCATGATTACTACTTTATAATAAAACTCTAAGATCTGGGTTTATAGAACATGCCCAACTTTTCCTACCTATGCAGAGGTGAAAACCAAATCTAGTGTGTACCATAGGCAAAATTCTTTTTTTCTTCTTTTAAATAATTTTAGTTGTAGATGGACACAATATCTTTATTTGATTTGATTTGTTTGTTTGTTTGTTTTGGTACTAGGGATTGAACTCAGGGCTCAACCACTGAGCCACATCCCCAGGCCTATTTTTTTGTGTTTTATGTAGAGCCAAGGTCTCACTGAGTTGCTTAGTGCCTAGCCGTTGCTGAGGCTGGCTTTAAACTCGTGATTCTCCTATTTCAGCCTCCCTAAGTGCTGGGATTACAGGCGTGTGCCACCGTGCCTAGCTTGATTTGCTTATTTTTATGTGGTGCTGAGGATCGAACCCAGTGCCTCACATGTGCGAGGCAAGCACTCTGCCACTGAGTACAACCCAACCCATAAAATTATTAATTATTTTTGTTTTAGTAGATTGATTTTGCTTCTGAACATTATGTATTCTCTTTCAATTAAAAAAAAGTGCAGTGCTAGATATCAAGACCAGAGCTTAACTCTGCTAGGCAAGAGCTCTGCCACTGAGTCACATCACAAAACCATTATGAATCCTTTTTAAAACTTACTTAAAAAAAAAAATAAATAAATAAATAAACCTTCTGAGACCAGTATTTTTAAGAATAATTATTTACCTTTGCACTTCTTTGTATTAAAGGAGATCTCAGGGACATGAATGCAATAGAAATGAGGGAGATTTCCTCTGACTGATTAGTACCTGGCACCATAGAACCAATAAGACTGTTGATGAGAGAGTACTATCCATCTCACATTGTAGTCATGTTGTACCTATACTGAATTAACAAGTAAACGTTTTGGGTCCAGAATTTCAACTCCTATGTCTAAAGAGAATACCTTTTATCTGTGGCCTCCTGAAATTTAAGAACAAGGCTTAGTGAGACTGAGGCAAAAAATTCTTGTACAATTTTCATTTCTTCACAATGCATGAACTATATATGAATACTTCTATTTATTACATATAAAGCCAACAAAGTACTGTCAGTTATTTCTAGATAAGTGATGCTCCTATGTCAATTTTTCAAGGGCATGGTAATGTGTATGTATGTGTGTGTGTGTGTGTTTAATACTAGTAGATATTCTTGCTACATTTTAGACATCTGGTATTTGGTAGGTGTGAGATTTTAAAACCCCGATAAATATCAGATGAATGGTCAAAATTAAAGTACTGCTTTACCAAGAGAAAAAAATACAACGTTCTAATCCTTAGGATATGGATGGCAACTTAGCATATGTCCCTATAAATTGTACATTCTGTTTGGCAATTTGATTTCAGGAGTCGTAAGATATATTTAGACCTATAAATAGCATAAGATGTGCTCTGCTGTGTTTACTATCTACCATAAACAGAATATTTAACTCTGTAAAGAACATAAGGTTAGAACAAACTGTCCAGTCTGTGCAATAAAGCCAGGAATAAGCCATCGTGCTAAATATTTTAACTATATGAAAAGGTCAATCATATAGTATTCAAACTTCTTTCTTATTTATCTAGTTATTTAAATATACAAACCCATGTTCACAAAAATATGGAGGCAACATATATATATATCTAAAGCATTAAATAAGTATTGGCGCATATGGTTTTTTATTTAATGACCATATTAACATTATGAAGTGATTATTATATTTCTCAAATTTACAAAGAGGTTAACTTACCTTTCCAATGATTTGTGGCAGAATTAGGATGGTACATTGACTACAAAACCATTTCAGTGTAGTTCAAGAGTATACTCAGGACCTTAAAGCATTTTTCTTTAATGTACTTTAATAAAATATGGAAGAGCAAGAGATTTTTTAAAATTCAACTAGATTGTCAGACATAATTGATGAAGCTAATTAAAAGATATCATTTATAGAACAATGAAAATAAGTTTATATAGTAGATAGAAGTATGAAATTCCACAAATCCTTCCACTCATTGTTCATTATGATGCTTGTTTTTTTCCATTTTACAGCTGAAAAAGTAATGTTCAGAGAAGTTAAGTACTGTTTTAAAGGATATATACAGACAAATGGCAAAATATGGATCAGAATCCAGGTTTTTCAGCTCCAAATATTTGTTCACACAACAATCAATTTTTCAATATTTTCCTTCACAAACCCAAAATATTAACTTGATAAAAATAGCCCAAAATGATCAATTGAAGACCTTTTTCTCACAAAGTTTGATTTAGTAACTGTAAATCACCAGCCCTTTCATTTGCTTTAGAGATTTGAAAGAGACCTTCCACAAATGTTATTCTTTTCCAAATGAAAATAATATAATTAATTTCCTATGTTTCTTTCCTCTTTATTCAGTTCTCAATGATTTTTCTAGGATGGGAAAGTTTGTAATTAATCAAACTTGCATAGAAGAATGGGGTGAGTTATATTTATCTCATGCTCTGGAGGATGGCTGCATGAACTTAATACTTCTAATTCTCACGGTTTGTAACTATCACAAGATTGTTATTGTTTGGATATGAGATATTCCCCCAAAACTCCCATTAATGCAGAAATATTCAGAGATATCATCATCAGATTATGAGAGCTGTAATCTAACCAGTCCATCCTAGTTTGAATGAACCAACTAGGTGGTAACTATAGACAGGTGGGGCATTGTTCTTTCAATTCTGGTGACCAATTTCTTAAAAAAACAACAACAACAACAACAAAATGACCAACATATCAAACAAACCACCTCAAGTCAGAATACTTAAAAATCTTTATCCTTTCCTGAAGTCTCATTTGTGTTTCTTTCAGAATTATGGGGTTAGGTTACAATCATAACCCTCAAAGTGATGATGTTTGGAGGTGGGGCCTTTGGGAAGTGATTTAGTCCTGAGAATGGGGCTCTCATGAATGGGATTAGTACCCTTACAATATAAGCCTAAGAAGGGAATTCCATTGTCTCATACAGCAAGTGAGGACACAGTGAGAAGTTGGTAGTCTGCCACTCAAAAGAAGTTTTTCAAGCTATCCAGGCTAGCACTCTGATCTTTAACTTCTGAGTCCAGAAGTGTGGGAAATACATTTTGGTTATATATAAAACTCTCAGTCTAAGGTAAGTTGTTAAATCTTCCTGAACAGCTGAAGACACTCCAGATTTATTTGTTTTTTTTATGATGAGATTTCTTCTCCCAACTTTCTAGTCACTGAATTTTCATTTAGATTCATCCCATGACTTCAAAGTATGCTTACATATTCATCTTATAGATGAGAAAAAAATGGGATCATTATATAGTCTGTTTGGACTCACATAGAGATTAAGTGGCAGTACTAAATTTCCAAACAAGTTCCTTGAATTCCTAATCTTAAACTCTCTCCTAGCACCCTGTGTCTATCTTGAGATCATTTACTTAGTAGCTTCCTTTAGAAGCCTGATCCTTCTAAATGCTTCTATTATTATAGAGATAAGAGCAATAGTTGAAGGCAAGAATTGTTCTTGAGATGTCACTAACTTTTGCCTGCTGCTCCATTCATTGACTTTGGACTATTCTTCAACCTGACATAAGCATTGTTGATAACAGTAGATATAATTAGGTATCTTTTCAAATGAGCAAACTGTTTCCTTTTGCACAGATATTTTCATTTTAAATAACCTTCCTAATAGATAAAATTCTCTGTATTATGAATCCCTTTCACTGTGAGCACCTATAGGAAGAATTAGGTTAAGTGCAAAGACCCTAAAATTGTTAAAAAATTATAGCTGCTTATATAACCTGTTTGTCATTGTGGATTCTGATTATATGAGTAGTAGATATAAGCAAGCAAGCAAGAGAGAAAGAGAGGAAAGGAAAGAGAGAAAGTAAAAGAAAGGGAAAAGAGGAAAGTGAAAGAGAAAAATGAGTCAGTAAGCTTGAACATACAGATTTACAAAATAAGTCATTCACTTGACAAATACTCACCATTAGTCTATAATGATTTAGATAGTCTTAACTATATGTGAAGTATTAACACTATGATTAATGACACTATGCTTACAATCTAGAGAGAAATACAAATAGTTAATAGTAATAGCATGTTAGAGTGTAACAAAAATAGTTAATACATGAACTAATAGAGATCACAAGCTCAGCATTCAATTCAAACATTGAAAGTAAGGAATCACCCTTCTTTTGCTGATGAGGAAATTAAGGCTTAGAGAAGGACACAAAGAGCAAGTGACCTCACTAACAACGTAAGATTTGTAGTAGTGGTGTAACTGGACCATGAACTACATAGATTTTAAAACTGGTAACCAGATTTTTTACTCTTCATTCTTTTACTTCAGAACTTGGAAATCCAGATCTTGCTTCATAGACATAGTAAAATATCTAAATTTCCTGAGAAATCTCTATAGAATTATCCCCTTTTACATAAACTATTCTCTAAATTCTATCCCTGTTTGAATAAATGCAGAAATTATGGACAAAGCTTGGTTTCAATCCTGGGTCTTCTTTCTCCATCTTTACCTCTTTTAACTCTATTATTTTGTCTAACCCAGTATCTCTCAACTGGGGATGATTTTACCAATTTGACAAGATATGGTGATGTTCTTTGGTTATTTGACATGGGGGTGGGGGAGGATGTCATTTGCAATGAGTGATTTAATACAGAGGAAACAGAAGCCAAGGATGCTGCTAAATGTTGCAATGCACAGAACAGCCTTTATAACACAGAATTACCAGGCATGAACATATAATGAAAAGAAATTAGAAAGTTCTAGTTTGTAAGTGTGTATTTTATGGTAACTAGAACATTATGCAAAATTTAAATCATCAGATCTGTTGGAAAGATTTAAGAGAAAGCTGATACATACATACACAAACTCATAAAACACACACACACACACACACACACAGTGATATTATAGTTTGTATATGAGGTATCCTCCCAAAAGCTCATATGCTAGACATTGCAGAGATGAAATTATTAGATTATAAGAGCTAAAATTCAATCAGTGGATTAATACATTTAATGGATTAATAATTTGAATGGATTTCTGGTTGGTAACTATAGATGGGTGGGGCATGACTAGAGGAGGTAAGTCACTGGTGGTATGCACTTAAAAAAGTTTATTTTTTCCCCTGGCTCCTTGCTTTTGCTCTCTTCCTGGCTACCATGTATTTGCAGCTTTCCTTCACCACACCCTTCTTCCATGGCGTTCTGTCTCACCTCAGACCTAGAGCAATGGAGGAGGACAACAATGAACTGAGACATCTGAAACAGTGAGCCCAAGATAAAATTTTCCTTCTCTAAGTTATACTGAGATGTTGATCACAGGGATGAAAAATTGACAATACAACTGATATGTATATAAATATCAGTAGTGTGGAGATTTCTGCTTTTGGTTGTTTTATTATATTGTTTATCTTAGAATATTTTTATTCCTTCACCTAGCATAGGGGCCACCACAGATCCTTGATACACATTTGTTGAATAAAAAAGCATTTTGTTGACTAAATTGTTACTAATTATTAAATGTCTATTATCTTTCAGTCTCTCTATATACATGTGTAGCATATTTACTTCTCTCTAATCTTAAAAATAATTATTCAAAAAATGAATTAACATCAAATTTAGATTTTGTTTCATAACTGTAAAAATGGCTAAATCACGCTGGAATCCCAACAAAATTTCAGGAACTCATAAGAGTTCCTACCAATTTCCTGGAAGTTTATTTTGTATTTATTAATCATTATAAAAAGCAATTGCTATACCCGAAGAATCTATAGGTTCATATAGCATCACCGATTATTTTTACTAAAATATGAAGGTTTATTGCCATATAAATATATGGAACTTTAAAATTTTACATAAAATTGAATTTAAACTATACTTACTCTCATAAAGCATGTCCCTATTGTGATTTTTGAATCAGACTCTCCCAAATGAGGATAGTTAAAATAAATAAATAAACCCTCTATAGTTTCTAACATTTTTTAATACCTTCCTCATTTACCAAGTTGTTACTTTTTAATTTTAAGTTCTTTAACTTTGTAAAATGGGTCAATTTAACTATTGCTTCTTATAGAAATACCTTCAGTGAATTGAGTGTGTGTGTGTGTATCTGTGTGCACACATGTTCAAGAAGTATTTATTTGACTAATGTTTTGCAAGGTTAGAGGAAGATATTATTCCTCATTTTATCAAATAGTTCTTTATTATTTATAATGTAATTTTAAATAATTTGACAAATTGAAATTTATAAAAAGATACATTTTACTTTTGTATAAAATGGAGAGAAAATTTGATTTGATCTCACCTAGCTATTATAATTATGCCACTTCTGCCCTGACTGCTGCCTCCATGTCCCCTCATCCTTCTCCTTCTCCTTCTTACTTTTTCTAAAATTGATAATACCAGGTATTGAACCCTAGGTCTCATACATGCTAAACAAGTGCTCTATTGCTGAGTGACATCCCCAGCCCCTTCTTAAATTTTATTTAAATTTCCCAGGCTACTATTGAATTTAGGATCCTCCTACTTCAGCCTCCAGAGTAGCTAGGATTATAGCCATGTACCACCACACCCAGCATATACCTTCTTTTAATGCCTAATAAGTTCATAGGATGATTTTAAAGCTTTGTTTTTTTTTTTTTTCAGTCTACATACTTCCACTTCCCCTCTCCCTGTTCTCTTTCCTCTACTCTACAGTTCTTCCTTCAATATCAAATACTTCTTAATTTTTAGGAGGGTGGGAACTAAGAATGCCTTTTGACATGTGTTAAACAACAGCCCTGAACCAAGACTTGTGCTGGGTTCTTTAGCTATCTATTTTCATTGTTTTAATAAGAATATATGAAATGTTTCACTAAACGTTAATGATGTTATCAAAAACTAAGCATATAAAAATATGTTCAACTTCATTACAAATAAGATAAATTCACATTATAGTGATGATAAAATAGCATGGTATCTTATCCACCAGATTTAGAGAATATGAAAAATCCAACTATTGGACAGAATGTAGAGCAACAAGAACTACTGGTATAAAAAAATGTGAATTGGCATTACCATTATGGGAAACAATTTCACATTATCTCAGAAAAACAAAACTATGGATACTTGTATAAACTATTTTCTATGAGTGCTTCATCAATCCAGGATCATTATTAATCCAATATGAGTACTTGATATTCATCAGGACACATTAAGGTACTGGGATCTATATACTTTTATCCCAGTAATAACACTTTGAAAGAATTTGTTCAATAGACTCTTACACATGTGCATCAGGAGATGATAATGGGAATGCTCATAGAGGCATTTTTCTCAATAGCAAAATGAAACAATACTAGATGATCATCAAAACCAAATGCTTATAGTAGTCAAATGATGAAGTAGATTCTGTTCTTCTAAGCAGAAAGTTATATATAATGAAAATCACTAAACTACAGTTAAATATTTCTCCAGGAATGAATCTCAAACATAAAATGGGATGTAAAAAGCAATTGCAGAAAAGGTATTCTGTGTGATTACTCATGAATTTCAAAAACTTGAAGCTTAGTTATTTTATTTATTTATTTGTTTATCTTTATTTAGAGATATTTATAAGGGACAATTTTAAAGCATAGTAGAAGAATGAATACTTCAGAAATTTATGAGCTTGATTATTTCCTAGAGTGGGAGAAGTGACAGGGCTGGGACTGAGACATGGACAAGATCTCCAAATGTACTGGCCATGTTTTATTTGTATATTTACATATATACAAATATACACCTGGATATATTTTATTATTCTTTTTAATTCAAACATATTAAATGTATTATTTTGAATTAATTTTTAAACAAAAGTTTTTTTTAAGGGAATCCTTAAAAGATATAATAATCTATTCAAATGTATGCATGGAAAAAGCCTCATTTAGGCATGGGTGATTCTGGGCTCAGCCTCCTCCATTTCATTGTTGGTTCTGCCCAGGATAAAACAGGCCTCATCAGGGCACAGTAAGAAATTGCCTCTTTTGATGATCATCTTATTTTCTTTTATCACTCTGGAACCAAGTATTGCCCTTCTTTGATTTAGCTGTCAGAAAATGTAATCTAATGTAAATGCTCAACTATAGTATTTAACTTATCATAAATACTTAGTCCATGTAGTTTCTGTCTTATAATGATTTCTAGCCTTCAGTAATGACACATTGCAATAATTCTATTTCATATAAAGTCTATTATAAATGATCTAAAAACTTTTCTTATGAATAGTGAATTAGACATTTTATATAAGAAAATAAATAATTTATAACCATTGCATGATCTTTAATGATCTAAATTATTATCTTTAAGACAGAATCCCTTAAGTTCATTTTTCCTCTTACTCTCTCTCAATTTCCTAACCCTTTGAGTTTTGGGTGGTTCTAAAATCAATGAGTTCTCAGTGTGGGATAAAGCATGTGTACAGAGTATGTCCTGGGAAAATGTACATATGCCAGCTGCAGTTTTACCTTTGGATATAATGCCAAGTTGGTAATTGAAAGAAAACCTCTCCAAAATGAATCACCCTTTGAAAAATATGTTGAGCTATAAAAGGTACTACATAAATACATGATTATCTTTCTATGTATGGAGAAGGAGGTAGGAGGCAAGAAGCAGATGATAGATCACACTGAGTTATTTAGGGGAAGCACTTGGTTCTATTTTACCACAGCTCCACAAAAAGCAACTGAGGCCAATTTAATGGTGAAAATTATATATATTTGAAAATTTAGACTTTGCCATAATTTCAAACATTATAGTAATTCCAATAAATTATCTGACCAGTAAATCTCTGATATTGTGGGTTTAAACGTTGCAGACCAAATTTAAACACCTTTCAAAGGCATTCTATATCCCACATTACAAACAAAAAATGCAGGCCATGATGAACCTGGATGTGTATCTTGTGTTGCTTTCATCCCTTTCTCTGTATCCACCAACACATCCATCTATCCATCAAATACTTACTTAACTCCTATTAACTTCTAGGCACTAAGAATACAATGATAGGTTCATCTCCTCAAGGACCTCACTACCTAGATGCAGAAGGACCATGGAATAGATAATTCTAGAACATTAGGTTAGTTTGCTTTGATCACACTTTGTATAGATTGGATGTTGTGAATTCTTAGGAGTCATGAAGAGCAGGATTTGAATCACAGAAATCTCAAACTAGTTAACTAACCTTTTAAAGCAACTATTTTTTTAGCCATAACATAGGTATTATAATAATGCCTATTTCCTGGACTGAAATGCATATGATATGAGAATATGAGACCAGCGAAGAAAATCAGGGACAGGTTCTGTTTCCCCAATGTAAAGATTGAACACCCGAGAAATGTGAGGCAAGTGTAGAAAGCAAGTTTCATTTAAAGGCTAGAACAGAGATAGACTTCTCCACAGAGAAGGGGATCCAGAGCTGGTATCCAAAGAAGTGGGTGTGTCCTGCCCCTTTTATCTATTTTAAGTTTCCTTTGTTCTCATGCCCCTTTTCTCCTCTTATCTTTCATATATGACCAAAAGGTAGGACAAAAGGTAGGAGAGAAGCTCTCCAGAGGTGCCTCTCCAGGTCTACCCAAACAGGCAGGAAAAGGGCCACCCAGGAGGTACTTCATTAACAACTACTACAACTCCCTGCAGGAAGGAACAATTCTCTGGGGCCAGGTTATCTTGACAACTGGTGGAGGAGAAGGAGGGAGAAGGGCTCTGGAGGTATTAGCTTTTCATTCTTTTTGAACCAGCCCTCATATTCCCAATTGGACCCTATTATTTATTATTTACACTGACTGTCTTTTGTCCTCCAGCCTCAATAATATGTAAGAACCTGGGACCAGGACAGGCAATGTCTTCATGTGTGATACTAAATTCATAGGAAGTGCTAATTTGATTGTGGTGCAGAGATATTGGAGAAAGCCTCTAGGAGGAACATAATGTGTCTTAGAAGTGAGCAGAATATTCATAGCAAACTATGATGTATGGGGAAGAAGCAGGGGAAAGAAGAGTATTTACAAAGATATTGAGGAGTCTAAAGTCTGTCTAAAATCCTATTGCCACTTCATCTTTACATATTTGAATGTTATTTGTGAAAAAGCTGGCAATGAAAGTCACATTCAAAAACAAAAGGAAGTACACAGAGGGCAAGAGAGAGGGTGGGAGGCAGTTCTGGCTGAGTCCAGGAGGCATCTGGGAGAGCTTCACCTCAAGGAGGAAGTGTTAAACCACTGACACACACAAATCAGTGGCCATTATTATTTAAGGGAGAATAAACTTTTATTTCAAGCAATGAGTACTCAGATTTGCTAAATGGAGTAAGAAATGTTAGCTCTAATTAGAAGTTTTATTAGATTTAGTAAGTTCTTTTAATTTTACATAAAGCCTGTCATAAATGCTTTCCAAATGTTGGTAAAATATAAGATTTCTGACATTTAGTGAACTGTAAAAAGAAACATTTTTTAAACAAGCTCTTCTCTGTGGGATATACTACAAAAATATATTGTATACAAGTAAGCCAAATATATCATTTGATATTAGAACAGGACTCTTTTGATGGGTCATAAAAATATATTTAAAGTATGGTTAAGGGAGAAGAATGACATTAAACACTTGTAAGTTCCTTGAGAGCAAATGTCTAATCCTGAATATTTACCAGCAAATCTCTATCATAAGGCAATGAAGTCTATAAATACTGAGTGCTTAACTGTTCTGTTAAATTAAGATTTTTAGAGGATGGGAGTATATTTTGATTTTTATAGTATCTGGAATTGTAATAGAAGTTTATGAAGCTGTATTTTACAATTTTAAGGCTCCTTCCTTCTGAGGATGTTAACAGTGGTTCATGGTCACAGCCTCCAGTTTGAAGAACTTGAATTAACCCTTGCATATTATCAGACTCACTGCTTGTTTTGACTTCTTACAGATTTGTTAGTGTGCCTTCATTTTATAAATACTTTAGTTTCTGCTATGCACCAGGCTTCATACTAGGCACTAAGCCAAGTGAGATGGAAATGAATTTGTGAGCTCAACCTACTCAAGGCAGATAGAAGACAGGATCACCAGAAAACTCTCATGCAGGGTGGAAATGGTAAGTGAAACATCCAGATAAAGTACTGTGCCGTCGGTTTGATCCTTAATCAGAATGTTCACCCTTCTTTTAAACTCATAGACCCTTCTTGAGTTTTGTTCTCAGTGAAGAAAATAAGCTCTAAAGGAACAAAGTTATGCTGGCTAAGCAGGATTCCCCATCATAGGTAGTCAAATTAGTTAGCTCAGCTGACCATGAGAAACTTCTAGGTGCCAGGTATCTTTGTAATCTGTTCAGATAAATTAAAACCCAACTTTGCAGTACTTACATAAACCAGGGGGAGGGACTTCATTCTTATCTTACAAGTAAGAACACTGAGGTGGGGTTGGGGCTGTAGCTCAGTGGTCAAGTGCCTGCCTAGCATGTGTGAGGCACTGGTTTCAATCCTCAGCACCACATAAAATAAATAACTAAAATAAAGGTATTGTGTCCATTTACAACAAAAATTAATTATATTTTATAATAAAATAAAATATAATATATATAATACATTAACAAAAAGAACACTGAGGCACAGGGAATTTGAATAATTTGCATGAGTCTCTCAGATAATAAAAGGTAGAGACATGATTTGAACTTAGTTGGACTGACCCCAGAGTCAATTTTCTGACTTAATGTATCAGAATCTCACTAAAAAAGACAGGTTTCCCACACTGTAAACCTGTTTCTGTCCCATGTGCAAATGCCATCATAGGTGCAAGGGCAAGGGGCTGTTGATGTTCAGAGAAAGAAAACCCGATCCAGAATGTGTGGGATCACAAGAGAGAAGCTTAAGATCCTATCTAGTTACCTTCCAGGACAGAGGAGTTAGAGTAGAGAAAGGAGTGTATACTTGGGGAAAAGCAGTAGCATAAATAAAGCCAGTAGTAGAAGAATATGTTTTTAGGAAGCAACAAATAGAGTAGATCAGAATCCTTTCACCATCTAAGTCCTAAGAAGTACATTCCTTAAAACCCCTCTCAGTGGAATGATTTGCAGAGAAATAAGACTAGGGGGAAAAAATGAGATCATTGTGATTTGTAATTGTGTCAGGGTCCTAGTGGTTATTTTTTGTATATGTGTTTATAAAGTGTGTGAACAATAAGAATATACCAATGAATACCATAGCAATGACATTCTAAAATTGAGTAATAATAATTGAATAAGTGATACTCATTACCATCACTCACTTATAACTTGCTAGAAAAATTTCAGTCCTTCTCTCTCCTCTCCTCCCACCTGAGTTCACTCTATCCCAGAGTATGTAGGAGTGCTGATGAAGGGTCCAGGTTTGATTTTTCACTACTTTCTTTATTTTTCTTAAAGCCTTCATTGCAAAATTCTACTCCTGTTCTGTCATGATTTTGCCTCAGTTTTCTCTTTCAAATTATCTATTGTCCGTCTTTTTAAAAATATCCACAAAAATAGAAATGACTCAGTTGTTTTGTCCTAGAATCAAAATACTTGGTTACTAAAGTTCTTTTTAGAAAGCAATGTACTTGTGCCTCTAGCACAAACTCTCAAATGAAGAGAGAACATTACCAAAGGGTGCAGATGCAAAATTGCCCCAAGTGAGGCAGGAGTAATTTCTTGAGAAAAGACTGTCCATTATAGTGTGAAGTATAAAACTTGAACTTCTAACTGGGTCACTTAGCAACAGTTCAACTTTGATAAAACTACCCTTTCTGAATCTCAGTTTTCTTATCTATAGAATGTAGATAATAATAATACCTCCCATATAAAATTATGCTTAGTTTTAAAGGTGTAGTTCATATAAAGAACTGAACGCAATGGTTGGCATATTAAAAGTCATGATAAAAATATGTTGGCCCGCACAGAGAAGAGCTAGGTCTTGGGGAATTTTGCATTATTTGCTAAGAACTTTACCATATCCTGTGTGCTGCATAATCTCAGCAAAGTGATGGAAGTCATAGACAGGGTCAGACATTTATTTAAGATGGACTCTGACAACTAATTTGAAGATGACTTGGAAGTATGCAAACTAGAATTGGAATGGGCTCATCAATACATTTAATGCACTTGTTCAGATCACACATACTCCCACTTGCCATATGAGGGATGCCAGTTTATGGCAAAGACAAACAATATTGTAAATTTTAACATGTCAGGTCCCTATCTTTACTAAAATCTCTGTAGCAGTTACTTTAAAAAAAAGTTTCAGTAATTCTGTTGTTTCCTTTAGGAGCATTAGTATGATGAAGTCTTTTCCTATAAATGTACAAGTGGTCATTTTGAACTGAGGTGAATATAAATCTCTGCATGTCACTGAAGGTCAAGCTATTATTCTCTAAAGTCACATGGAGATTCTGCCAGGAATTGATCTCCTCTTTCCATCTGTATCTTCTAAGTAGGGTCACACTGCCAATATTTTAAAGTTTGGCTATGAATCTAAAAGTGTTATATATTGATGTGATTTTCTCTCCATTAACCCATGTGCTTAGGGCATAGCTTTCAACACAAGTTAATATGGCAAAACTTCAATGAAATATATGTATCTTTTGCTCTTTAGAGCAGTTTGAAGAACTATAGGTCAAAGTTGTCCTGGGTAGCTGGATGCAGCAATACATTTTCCTTCTATGCCAGTGTGCTTTGAAGTCAACAGACATTATACCTTTCAATTTTGGCTACTTCAGTAGACATGGAACTTCATGTTATTAAACACTTTTTGTTTCGAATCACTTCATCTAATAATCATGATTAGTGTACTATTGGTAGCACTGTGATTAAATCTCAGCCAACTTGCAGTTCTAACAGAAGTTGCTTATGTCTGCTGAATAAATTTTTAAAGCACTCTTTTATGAGATAAGAAAGGTAAACATGGTATACCTATTATAATGAACTATTCCTTCAATTATTCAGTTTTTTATGAGAGTTTTAAAGAACAGAAGTAATGTTTCTACAATTATTTGGGGGAAGAATTGAAGCTGGTAAAGGACACCATAGCCTGAGATCTTTCTAATGCATTTAGATTTAAGTAATTTTAAATATTTTTACTTTTTTAATTTGTAAATTTTCAATAAAGAATTACCTCCTCTGATTGAATGTTACTGCCTAGAAGTAGCAACTTTAACTCTTTTTAATAATTCCTCTTGTTACTTCTTATTATTAAATTCAAATTACCAAACACAATAAGCATACTGTTAACTCTTGATTTGTAAATCCTAAATATTATTCATTAGCCTATGATGTAAAGGATGAGAGCTTACTACATTCACACCACCCAATCCCCCAAGAAGAGCAGGTGTCCAAGTCTCCCAACTGGGTATCTTTACCCTCTTTTGTCATTTTTCCTTTCTAAATTCTTATCCAAGTGAGAAAATTCTTTATCTTCAGTTTGGTCATCAATAAAATGAGTCTAATACTACAGTATGCCCTATTTCTTAGTAGTGTGATTTTCTAAAACCTAAGGTTCTGGAAGTAAATCACATGTAGTCTTCCCAAATACAAGTTCTCTCACTTTGATCATGATCCACAGAAGACTGGATATTTATTTATTTTTATCAGTGCATATTAATTATACATAATAACAGTTTTCATTTTGTTGTATCTATACATGTACATAACAAACTTTGATCATTTCCACCCCCCAACCCTCTTTACCCACTCTTCCCCTTCCCCCTGACTCCTCAGAAGTGTCTTTATTTTTCTTTACATTGGATCTCACTCCTGCAATGCTCTGTTTTTCTGTGATTAAGCACATTTAGGTAGAAAATGAATTGCAGAAGCAGTCTCTGTTCTCTATCCTTTCCCAGTTTCTCAGTCTCCAGTTTCTTAATTTCTTGATGAATATGACATTAATTCTGTGGAATTCTCTTCTCATGACACCCATCAGTATTCCCCTTGGGGAGGTAAATAATGTCTGTGAATGTGCTTTTAAAAGCAAAGTTATCCATCAAAGACAAGTGATAAATTTGTATTTTTGTTGTAATTATGTTTGGACCAAGAATTCTCTGTGTGTCTTAAAATTAAGTGCTTATGGTTAGGATGGTTACCAATCATTCCTTTCTGAGGGCTAGAACATGGATTCTAACAGTACACTGAAGTCAGTTCCATATCAGCTTCAAATTTGCAACCCAGGTTAAAATTATGTATTAGACTTTCTCTGCTTCCTTTGAAAACTCTGTAGCAGAGTGTATCTTTACCTTTTCATATCATTATGGGAAAAGACAGAGATTTGATAACATCTTCAGTAAGTCAATATTGGCTGTTGAGTACCATCCGATCTTCCTCTTAGAAATGGGGTGATTTCCTGGGGGAAAATGCATGAGGATTTGCCTGGTTTACTTTTAAATGATTCACAGGCTTGTTCTGAATAAATATCTCTAGAGAAAACTTCAACTTGAAATCTTAACACCAAGGGCAGGATTTGCTGTTAGTTTCCTGCAAAATATCCACTTAGAAAAAATAAAGGCAATACTACAGAATTTTGAAGAATGGCTGGGGAATTCCTGTTGTTCCTGCTCAGTTCTTATGATCCTCAAGTCTCTTGTTTGCTGGCTGTCATATTCTCAGTGGCCAGGTCAGTCTCTGCTGTTTACCAATGGCCTCAGCGCTCAGCAAAGCCCTTAATGTCTTCAGTGGTTTTCAGCTTCTGCCAGCTTCCTTCTATCAAAGCATGTGCTGTCTGAATCTCAAAAAGCATTAGACCATGACAAAACCTTCTAGATGGTGCAGTTTTTCTCTCATACAGGGCATTTGATCATTACTATCTTTTCAAGTATTCTACCAGAGAAGACTGATCTGCTTTCTTCCACAATTTCCATAGTGAAATAAAAACTTTTGCTTTGAAATCAATAAATCATTCATACCATTTTTGAGATTAGCATATTTTTCAGGCACTGTTATATGATTTATGTATGTTGGCTCTAGTCTTCATAATAATGATTATCCCCATCAATGAAGAAATTGAGACTCAGAGGTAAAATGACTTAACCATGATAACAAAATAAGTTATGAGAGAGCCAGGATTTACAAGAGAAACTCTCTGGAATCACAGATTCTCCTTTTCTCATTATATCACACAGACAATAGAAACCTAATTTTTCATTTCATCTTGATTAGATAAAAATGTTTGGAGGACAGGAAATTTTTGATATCCTCTAAGCATAAATAATATCACAGAACTTGGAAAATCCTACTGTGCAATAATTCATTAATTTGAGCACACCATACATATCAGGGTTTATACTAGGAACTGAGAAGGCAAAATTGAATGAGCCATGTCCTTTCCTTTAAAGAGCTCATCATAGTTTAGTAGAGAAGAAAAGAAAGTCACATGCTCTCATGAAACCATTTGCTTTAGTCAGGATAGGCTAACTGCAATTACAAATTACTCCTTGACCTTCAATGATTGAACAAAATAAAAGTTCTTGCTCAAATCAAAGTCAAACATGGGTGCTGGATGGGAGCAGAAACCTTAACCTGTCATTCAAGGGCCCCAACTTCTTCTACTTTGTGGCCCTACTCTTATATAGATCCTCAAAACTATCTCATTCACCCCAAAATTGGAGAGTATGAGCAAAGAATAAGGTCAAAGAAAATTTATATGTGTTAGGACAGGCCTAGAAGGGTCACCATCACTTCACATTACATTTGTCAGAATATACTCGCATGATCAACTGCAATGGGAGTTGGTAAATGTAGTACCCTAAGTGATCAGGGAAAAGAGGATGTGTATATTGGTGAAAACTATCAACCTTTGTCATGCTCCTCCATGGTGTTTCACATTGAGAATTAAAACATGGATATTAGTTGATCAATAAGAGGATGTAAAGGAAATTATTCAGAGGGGCATTCATTCATGTATTACACAAGTTGAAGTACTTACTATTTCTCAGGTTATTTTGTAGATAACATGTCAGAAAATAGAAAAATATATTCTTCTTAATCTCACAAACCACTTAACACTTCTAACATCAGATATATGGTTTTATTTTTTTCTACACACCAAGCAATTCTACAGCAGATACAAACTGGGTACCTGTAATTCTGTTCATCTCTGACACTATCTACCTGGAGATAGCATCAGATCTCACAGTTTGGGGAATTCAATCCTACAAAAGTGCCCACAAAATTGAATTCAGAGGTAAATGGCAAGTAGTAGGTTGTCATCTATACTTTTAACAAACTGATTACAAATAGTATATTCCCTCCTTGAGTTCAGTTAATTTACTAGAGTGTTTCACAGATTCAGGGAAACACTTCACTTATGCTTACCTCTCATATTGAACAATGCTTAGGGAAAAGCATGTGGGATGGAGAATGGAGCTTCCATTCTCTCTGTGTGAATGGCAATTTCCAGCACTTCCACATATTAAATTAATCTGGAAGCTCCCTGAGTACAGTCCTTTGGGGTTTTCATGAAGACTTTACCAAGTAGGTATGGTTGACTACACCACTGGCTATTGATGATCATATTAGTCTCCAATCCCACTTTTTTTCCCAGAGGTCAATAGTGGGGTTGAAAGTCCCAACTCGCTAATTCGCCTTGGTTTTCCTGTTGGCTAGCCCCATCCTGAAGCTATCTAGTGAATAGTAGCCAAAAGTCAACCCATTTGCATATAAAAGAAACTCATTACTCCAGAGATTCTGAAGGTTTTAGGACTTGTATGCCAGGAACTACAGATGAGGATCAAATATATTTGTCAAAATATTACAGTAGGAATGAATGACTGAATAAGACAAGCTGAAACAGGAATGAATGACTGAATAAGACAAGCTGACTATTCTAATGAAACTTACACTAGGGCAGAAGGGGCTAATATGCAAACAAATAAGCAAGGTAATATCAGCTAGATATGCATGCTATAGAAGAAATAAAATAGTGATATGATAGGTTTGTAAAATACTACTTAAACTGACTGATTGGGGAGTAACATACCTAGGAAGAGATGAAGGGTATGCAATGGCTGCAGTGGGTTCAGAAAAGTCAGTGATGGAGTAGAGGGAGGGGTGGTGGGAAATGTAGCTGCATAGGTAAGTTAGGACCAGATCTTAATGAATCTTAAACAATAGGTTAAAATTTTGTTTTTATGTTCATTTTTTAAATAGTTTTACTATTTTATTATAGTTACACATAATATTGGGTTCATTTTGTTATAATCATATATGCATGGAATATAATTAGCTCCACTTCAGTCACTGGTACTTTTACTTTCCCTCCACCCTCCTCTGTTCCCCTCCCCTACTCTATTGGCTGCCTTCTTATTTATTTGTGGTCTTTAAAATTGGTGCTTCATAGATATACATAAAGATGAAATTCTCTGTGGCATATTCATATGAGTACATAACATAATTTGGTCAATTTCATTCCACACTTCCTCCTTTTTTCCATCCCTCCTCTGTCTCCCACAGTCCCCTTCCCTTATTCCACTAATCTCTCTTCTATTTTCATGGAATTCCCCTCCACACTTGTCCCCTTATTTTGGTCTAGTTTCCACATATAAAAGAAAACATGTGACCCTTGGCATTCTAAGTCTGGCTTATTTTAGTTAGTATGATGTTTTCCAGGTCCATCCAGTTACCAAGAAATACCATAATTTCATTCATCTTGATGACTGAGTAAAACTCCATTGTGTATATATATATACCACATTTTCCTTATTCATCTTTTGACAGGCAACAGGATTGGTTCCATAACTTGGCTATTATGAATGGAGTTGCTATAAACATTGATGTGCCTGTGTCATTAAAGCATGCTGATTTTAGTTCTTTAAGAAAATTCTAAGGAGCAGGATAGCTAAATCATGTGACGATTTCATTTGTAGATTTTGAGAAATCTTCATACTGCTTTTCAAAGTGGTTATACTAGTTTACAGTCCCAACTACAATGTAAAGTGTACCTTCATGCCCACATCCTTGCTATCATTTATGGTTATTTGTATTCTTGGTAACTACCGTATGACGGCAGTGAAATGAGCATTCATTGTAGTTTTGATTTACTTCAAATGCTAGGGGATGTTGAATATTTTTTTCATATATTTTTGGCCATTTATATTTTTTTCTTTAGAGAAATGTATCTTTAGTTATTTTGCCATTTAGTGATTGGGATATTTGTTTAACTGGTGGTAAGATTTCAGGTTCCTTATATACTCTGGATATTAATCCCCTGTCAGAGGAGCAACTGGAAAAGATTTCATATTCAGTAGATTCTCTTTTCACACTCTTAATATTTTCTTTTGCTGTGAAAAAAATTTTCCATTTGTTGTTGTTCACTTACAGATTCTTGGTTTATTTTTTGAATTTTAGGGGTCTTATTAAGGAAGTCAATGCCTGCACCAATATATTGAAGTATTGGCTTATGTTTTCTTCTAGGAGTTCCAAAGTTTCTGGTCTAATTTCTATATCTTTTAATCTACTCAGGAGTTGACCTGTGTGCAGGCATAGAGATATTTATCTAATTTCATTTTTTTATATATAAATACCCCATTTTCGCAGTACAATTTATTTAAAAGGCTATCTTTTCTCCAACATTTTTTGGCACTTTTGTTGAGTATCAGATAATTATATCTGTGTGGGTTCATCTTTGTGTCCATTGTATTCCATTTGTTTCCATGTCTGTTTCTATGCCAATACCATACTATTTTTTATTACTATAGCTCTGTATTATAATTTCAGATTAGGTATTATAATGCTTCCAGTATTTTTCTTGCTTGGTACTGCTTTGGCTATTCTGGGTTTTTATTCTTCCATTTGAATTTTAGGACTGTTTTTTCTTTTCCCTAATTCTATAAAGAATGTCATTTATATTGACGAGAATTGCATTGAATCTATATAATGCTTTTGGTACTATGGCCATTTTGACAGTATTAATTCTGCCTATCTAAGAACATTGGAGTTCTTTGCATCTTCTAAAGTCTTCTTCAATTTCTTTCTTCAGTGTTCTGTAGTTTTCATTGTAGTCATCTTTCATCTCCTTAGATCTATTCCCAAGTACCTTTTTTTTAGGCTATTTTGAATGGTATAGGTTTTCTGATTTCTTTCTCAGCAAATTTATTTTGGAATATAGAAAAACAATTGAATTATTTATACTGGCTTCATATACTTCTACATTGCTGAATTTGTTTATCAACTCTATAAGTCTCTGGCAAAATTTTTGCATCTTTTTGTGATAAGATCATGTCATTGGCAAACATAATTTGAATCCTTCTTTTCCTATTTGTATCCTTTTAATTTGCTTTTCTTGCCCGATTGCTCTGGCTGTTGGACAGCAGTGGTGAGGAAATTATTTCAGGTTTTCTACATTCACTATGTTGCCCATGGGTTTGTTGTACGTAGCCCTATGTTGACATGGTTTCCTTCTATGTCCAGTTTCTCCCGCATTTGTAACATGAATGACTCCTGGATTTTGTCAAATGTTTTTTCTGCCTCTTCCGAGATGTTTATGTGGATCTTGTTCTTGACTCTTTTTGATGAATTATAATTATTGATTTGAACCTATCTTTCATCCCTTGATTGAAACCCTCTTGATCATGGTGAACTCTCTTTTTTTTTTTTTTATTTTTCTCAAAAGTTGCATTTTAATACATGTTATCAAACATAACAGAAAAAAACATATTTTCAGAAGCTGTACACACTATTCACTGAAAACATTTGTTGAGGCAATTAGAAAAAAATTGTTACAATCATAGTTTTTCTAACTTTGCACAAAATTATAAGCAGATTACATTCTTCATATTAAACATCTTTATATGTACTTTCAATGAACAGTATGTGTATATATATATATATATATATTTATATATATTTTTTATCAACCATCTTTACTATACCCATTCCCCTTTCCTGCCCCCCGCCTCCCCCATGTTGCATCCAGTGTTTCTCTATTTCTCTTATGTTTCCCATTCCCACCTCCCTTATTCATCAGCATCCACTAATCAGAGAGACTATTCGGCATTTGGTTTTTGGGGATTGCCTTACTTCAA